>PISX010003274.1:0-111169 GCA_004024625.1 Mellivora capensis
TCCAGATAAGATTATATGAAGGAGCAAATAAAATACTAAAAGGGTGGCAAAGACCCTAGGAAAATGCCCTTTAAAGAAAAAATTGAATTAACTGCAAGACTAAAGAATCATGGGGAGAAAGCCATGAATTCCGCGCTTTGCTTTCTCCTCCTCTGGAGTTCCGCTGCTCTCCTTGTTAACTGAACTTGGTCTTGGCTGGCTTTCCTTTGATCTTCTGGGGGAGGGGCCTGTTGTGGTGATTCTCAAGTGTCTTTGCCCGAGGCAGAGCTGCACCGCCCTTCCCAGGGGCCAGGCTAAGTAATCCGCTCGGGTTCGCTTTCGGGAGCTTTTGTTCCCTGAGCGCTTTCTGTAGAGGCTGGAGGACGGGAATGAAAATGGCGGCCTCCTAGTCTCCCGCCCGGAAGAGCTGAGATTCGGGGCTCCACTTCTCAGAGAAAAGCCCCGGCCACTCCCATCTCCCTCGCCTCTGGCCGCGCTCCAAGCTCACCCAGCCTGCGACCGGTTCAAGGTGACCCCGAGCTGAGAGCTCACTCCTCGGCTCTGTCGCCGGCTTCCCGCTCCGATACCTGCGAGCTCTGAGACACTCAGACACCCCCGATCCTTCTGTGACCCTGCGGGACCCAGGGCCACGCTGACCCCGCCTGGGCTTCACCCCGGTTTAGCCTCTGGAGCGATGTCCCTCCGTGGAGCAGACTTTTAAAAGTCCCGATTTAGTGCTCCGTGGCTCCGCCGCTGGCCGGGAGCCGCCCTCCCCCGCGGTCTGTCCTCCCGTCGCTTTCGATTCACTTCTCCGCCAGTCCTACCTTCCAGAAAGTGGCTGATTTTCTGTTTCCATAATTGCTGTTCTTCCTCTCTTCGATCTCCCGTTGGATTTGTAGGTGTTCGCAATGGTCTGATAAGCTCTCTAGCTGATCTCCTGCCACCTGATGTCGTCTCAGCCGCTACTGCTCCGCCATCTTGACCGCAATCTCCGTCTTTGGAGATAATTTTTTAAAAAATTTTATTTATTTATTTGACAGAAAGTGAGATCACAAGTAGGCAGAGAGGGAGGAGGAAGCAGGCTCCCCACTGAGCAGGGAGCCCAACACGGGGCTCGATCCCAGGACCCTGAGACCATGACCCGAGCCGAAGGCAGAGGCTTAACCCACTGAGCCACCCAGACGCCCCTGGAGATCATTTTTGATGTGAGGATTGATGTCTTTTCTGTAAAATTCCTAGCCCCCTTTGCTCTGAATATTGCCGTTTTGTGATTACCATAATTTTCTTCTTTTGAAACATCTTCTAAGTGAATACTGGGCCTTGCAATATGTCCTTTATGGCTTTTAATTAATCTTTTTAATCTTGTTGCCTCTCTGAATTGTATTTTGGAAGAATTCCTTAATACTATTCTTCAATTACCAACTTGTCTTCAATTTCTGTTCAACTGTTAAATTCTGGAGTTTATCTCAGATGTTGAGGGTTCTTTTTAATCCCACTGACAACAGTTTTCATTTCTAGGATTTTTAATTGGCTCTTTTCATATCCATCTGTTTTTACTTCATTTCTGCCTGTTTTTGTTTTGGTTCATAATCTCATGTTTCTGGTTGTGGATATGATTCCTGTATTAATCTCTCTTAATCGTATTTACTTAAAAATCTTTGTTTAGGGACGCCTGGGTGGCTCAGTTGGTTAAGCGGCTGCCTTCTGCTCGAGTCATGATCCCGGTGTCCTGGGATCGAGTCCCACATCGGGCTCCTTGCTCGGCAGGGAGCCTGCTTCTCTCTCTGCCTCTGCCTGCCACTCTGTCTGCCTGTGCTCGCTCTCTCTCTCTCTCCCTCTCTCTCTCTGACAAATAAATTTAAAAAATTTTTAATTAAAAAAAATATTTGTTAGGGGGCACCTGGGTGGCTCAGGTGGTTAAGTGTCTGACTCTTGATTTCAGCTCAGGTCATAGATATCAGTGTCCTGAGATCAAGCCCCACATAGGGCTCGCACTGGGTGTGGCACCTGCTTGGGAGTTTGTTTTCCTCCTCCCTCTGCCCCTCCCCTCACCCCTGCTTCACACATATGTGCTCTTTCTCTTTCTCTCTCTCAGATAACTAGATACATTAATAATACATAAAATAATCTTCATTTACGATTTTATTTATTTTTATTTATTTTATTTATTTGACAGAGAGAGAGGGAGAGATCACAAGTAGAGAGGCAGGCAGAGAGAGAGGAGGAAGCAGGCTCCCTGCTGAGCAGAGAGCCCGATGCGGGGCTCGATCCCAGGACTCTGGGACCATGACCCGAGCCAAAGGCAGAGGCTTTAACCCACTGAGCCACCCAGGCGCCCCTTCATTTACGATTTTAAAGTCTTCTAACGAATCTAGAATATTGCTTTTAGAATCCTATGAAGCCCTGATTTCATTTGGAACGAAGTTGTGTTTCGATTGCTGCTTTTATCAGCCATCTTTCTTAAGCATTAGATGTTTTTAAAAAACTATTTTGGAATTTGGGTTTTCTGTCTTCTTTTGACTGGGACATTCTTCCTCCGCCATCTGTGGTCGCCCCTTTATGCTGGTTTTCAGTTCTTGCCCCCCAAGTCCTTAGAGCCTCCAGGACAGCCCTTACAGAGGCAGCTCAGGGCTCATGCCTTGTGACAGAACCAGAGTGTCTTGGATGCGGTCGCTGCGGCGGCGGGTGGCTCGGTGTAGTTCCCGGCCTTAAGGCTGCTCACGTGTCTTCTAGCTTCTAGATCACAGCCGCAGATATGTGACAGCCCAGGAAGCAATTAGCAGCTGGGTTTTTTCCCCTTCTTTTTCTTTTCTTCTCGGCCTTCTCTCACAAACATGGATGCTCCCCAGTGAGACCAGCTCTGGTTCCCTAACACCTGAGGAGCGGAACCGGCTCAAGAGCCCAGCAGCCCTGTGGCTTCAGCCCTGCTCATCGCCTTTTCATTTCTCGTACATTTCTGGTTTGTGGAGGTTTTTACCTTGTTTTTGAGGCCGGCGATGTCTCTTACTGCTGTGTGTTTGGAGCAGAGCAGAGGGGTACTTTGAAGCATGAACTGACTGTGCCAACTTGACTGAAGGTTTTTTTAACTTGAAAATGACACTGTTGGGGATACTGCTCCCCTCCCTCCCCACCCTACCCTCACCTGCAGAGACATTGTGGAGGATACAGGATAAGGGAGACTGGAGATAAGTAAATAATTCAGAACACCGCAGGCAAGAAACGAGCAGCGCCTGAACTAAACTAGGGGAGATGGAACGGAGAGGCCGGATGTAGAAGATGCTAGTTGGTCCTATCAGTAGACATGGGTTCCCGGGTGTGGGAGGTGAATGTGCACATTTTGGGTTTGGAATGGACGTAAAATTCATTGAGAAAGGAATCTAAGAAAAAGAGTAGGGGCGCCTGGTGGCTCAGTGGGTTAAGCCTCTGACTTCGGCTCAGGTCATGATCTCAGGGTCCTGGGATGGATCCTCACATCGGGCTCTCTGCTCAGCGGGGAGCCTGCTTCCCCCTCTCTCTGCCTGCCTCTCTGCCTACTTGTGATCTCTGTCTCTCTGTCAAATAAATACATAAATAAAATCTTAAAAAAAAATTGGTTAGTGGGTCAGGTATGGAGGGAGGGGTGTTAAGATATTTTATGACCACAGTTTTAGGCCTAATACATGTTTTTCTAGAAGTCTGCTGTGTGCCTTTGCTGCCGTCACATCTCATTGCCGAGCAACTCCGAATTTACCGTCTTTCCAGATCCCTTTACGTGCTGCTCATTTGTGCGTTTACAGGCGCTCTTCCTCTGCATTTGGGACATTTTTTCTCAGCATGTTCCTTCATTTATTTAATAGACATTTCCGAAGTAACTCTTAAGTAAGCAGGTGTAATTCTGGCCTTCATGGATGTTATGCTGTAATGGAGGAAAAAGACACTTAACAAATAAATAAGAACTGCAGCATGTGGAAGTGCTGTACAAGAGCAGGGCAGGGGGGATGCCTGGGTGGTGCAGTGGGTTAAAGCCTCTGCTTTCGGCTCAGGTCATGATCCCAGAGTCCTGGAATCGAGCCCCGCATCGGGCTCTCTGCTCCTCAGAGAACCTGCTTCCTCCTCTCTCTCCCTGTCTGCCTCTCTTGCCTACTTGTTATCTCTGTCTGCCAAATAAATAAATAAAATCTTTAAAAAAAAAAAAAAGAGCAGGGCAGGGGCCCGAGAGTGTGGAAACCAGAGGGGCTCTCGATGCCTGTGATCCGACTGTCCTTCCCTGAACCACAACTAGGTGTTTAGCTCCTTACTGTGCTTTATTTCCTTCAGAGCATTTATTTGTATCTGAAATTTTCTTGTTTGGGGATCTTGTCTTTTTTTCTCTCACTTGTGTTTCTAGAACAATTCCTGAAGCTTGAGTGTTGAAGAAATGATCAAATGACTGCCTAGGTGAATAAGTGCATTGCCTTGGCTATTGGTTTGGCACAGAGTCGCTCTAGTGATTTGCATGTCCCGGTCCTTTGTGTGAGTTTGGGAAGCCTCCTCAGGTTGGCTTTCTGTTCTTTCATTTTTCTGTCCTCTTGACTCTCCCCTCAGTTCACTGGGCCCTTCTGATGGCGGTTGCCAGTGGGAGCGTCCCACCCTCTGGCCAAGGGGACAGGCATGTGACTTTCAAACTGAGCCAAGCTGAGTCATTCTCTTGGATTTTTCCAATTTGAGTGAAGGAAGAGGGAGGCTTCTCAGGTGGTAGAGTTGTGAGGCTCAGAATAAGGCAGTCTGATAAACCTGGAACTCTCTGTGGCCATGTCCACATTCAGATGGAGGAAGCTGGTCTGCAAGAGGAGAAAAGGAAAGCATTATGCAGAGGGAGGAAGAGACGGGGGAGGGAAAAGCAGTCCTGGGCGTTCTCTAGTCTCTGCCTCTTTACTTAAAGCCCAGTTGCAGCCCCTGGTTATCCCATGGCCTGTTCAGTTTGAGTTTCTGTCACTTATGACCCAAAGATCCCTGATTTCCTAACTAAAATAGAATATAGCTTTATTTTTACTTTACCCTTCACCTCAATAACAAGCTTTATGTCTTGGTGTATCTTTGGGTATTGATCTGTTTCATAGTTTGATTTCTCATTTCAGAGACTCCATGTCTCCCTCTCTTTATCTCTCTCCCTCTCCCTCCCACCTTCTTTTCCTCCATCTCTTTCTCTCTTTCAGACACAAAGCCGTGACTTCCTACATGTGCTCTATTCCACAATTCCGTTCTAGCACTAGGTCCCTCCTTTCCTTTCAGAAACATACTGCTTAGCCGTAAGGAGATGCCATCTTTTTGGTACTAATTGTTATTTTTTTTTAACTCATCCTTGAAGCACGTTTATTGGGGTTTTGGATTTTTTTCACTTTCAACTTCCGTGCTTTAGAACAGCCGGGTTTCTACTGTCCAGCATCTCAACGGTGGTGGGGGAGTAGCCAAGGCCGGGCACAGCCTCAAGCCTGAAGCAAACCACTGTGGCTTGACCTTCCCCAGGCTGTCATCTGCTCCCTCAGGGAGACGCCCTCGTGCTTCAGGGAGAAGTGCTTCGTCATTGTGGCTGGCTTTCTGCTTGATGTACCTGCTTGGACCTTTGAACTTTTGTAGCTGCTTTTCAAGTCCCACCAGGTCACGCAGACTCCGACTGAAATAATCCACATCTGTCCCATCATTTCTAGTTCTATGACCTCTTGTAATTAAGGGTGTTGCAAGAAACTCTTTCAGACCAGGCAACTTTCTCAGGCAGCTACACTGTAAATTGGCACTCGGTACCTTTCATCCATCTGGTTCCATTTGTGCTATGTCAAGGAGAAAATGGAGACTTTTTGGTACTCTGTTCCTTTATCAATTTATCTACACAGTAAGGATTTATTGAGTAGCTCCTATGTGCTAGTCATTGTCCCAGACACTGGAGATACTGGGTGAATGAGGCTCTCTGCCCTCATGGAGCTTGTAGGTGAGGAAACAAACAGTAAACAAGTAAATAAATGTGTATGTATTATTATGTGTATATAAAAAGATATATATTTATATACACACACACATACAACAATAGCAGGTAGTGATAAAATGGGTAAGGGAATAGAGAGTGATGGGAATGGGGCTATTTTGGATAGGGTGGGCAGAAGTAAGGCTTCTCTGAGGAGGTGACATTTGAGTAGAGCCTTGAATGAATTAGGGACCTAGCCATGCAGAGTCCCTGGCAGAAGCAACAGCTAACACACTGCTTGAAGGAGACAGAGAGCCTGGTGTGACGGCAGAATAAGGCAGTCTGGGTGGTTAAGGTGGAGGGAGAGAGAAGCAGCAAAAAGAAGATGAGTTTTTGTGAAGTTAGAAATGGAAAAACAAGTTTTCCACCCCTTCCCCCAAACTAAGCTACGGCAGTTTTCAAGGGAGTAGTGGTGTCTGGCACATTGTCCCCAAGGGCTGACAGTCACAGCAGGCTTCTATCAGGCAACAAGGAGTGGTAACCCAAAACCCTGCAGGATTTTTTGTTTATGGACTACAGATTACTCAAAGGAAATTAAGGGTGTCAAGAAGGATACTGTTCACAGCAGTTATAAAGGAAGTTTGGAAGGAGGAAGTGACTAAGAAATGAGACTGAGAGTAGATAAAATAATCTTGGGAAAGATGGCAACTTGAGCAAAGGTTTCTAACACTGTCGTAGCAGTCCTTAATGAAATGACTGGCAGAGAACATGTTGGCCTCTTTTGTCAAAAGCACCCTCCATTTGACCATTTCTCATTACTTCCCCTGCGAGTAAGTTATAGTTGGATATATAAATCTTTCAATTCACCACGCTTAGAGCCCAAAATGAACATCGTAGTGGGTCTTTAAGGACTTGTCATTTTACTCCTGGAGGAAGGCTTGGGAAAACATGAGATGTTATATTATGAGTTGGTCCCGAGATATGGAGAGGGAAGTGGTTTTCCTTTATCGTTTTTCATGGGAAGGGATTGAGATTAGTAATAATAATACTATATATTTGAATGAATATTCTTTTGTATCTGTGAATTATACTGAACAGATATGCGTCTACTGGTTTTCACATGGAAAACTCAAGCCCAGACAGACCACCTAACATGGCAGAGTCACACAGATGGTTAAGGACAGTATTGTCATTAGGATTCTGGTCTTAGACTGTGCTCTGCAACTCTATTAATGGCATCAAGTTGTTTTAATAAGATGTTATGTCAAAGAAAATCTAACTGTCCTCCCTACTCTTGTCCCACCCTAATGTCCTCCTTTAAGGTAACCGGTATTAACAATGCATGGGGACACCGCTGGCCATCTGCCTGCCTATCCATAATCCATCCACCCATCCACCCATGTATTGCTCTATCTACTTCTGTCTCCTGTATACATATATAATGATTGATTTTCCCGTGTGCTTTACTGATTTGACTCATAACCATGCATATTACTTTAAATCTTTAGCCAATGTCATTGTCCTATATCTAGATCTAATTCATTCCTCTTCTTTTATGCCTACATTGTTTGATTTATTGCAGAGAATGTATTGTTTTTAAAAGGAAATACATTTAAGGTGAAAAATGTCATGTCAATAAGTGATATGATTTCATCACACATTTAGTTAGTTCTTAAAGTATAAGAAAAGGAGTACTTATTGACAACTCCAATGAAACTTAGGTTTCCCTTTGACTTGTTACAGATTTTTTCCGCTTTGCTACACTGTTTCCATTTTTCCCTAATTTTCTTTAGAATAGAAATTAACTGTAACTTAAGGGAATATTTTCTTACCCACACCAATTCAATGTATTTTTCAGGGTATTACATCCGGGAGAAGTCTAAGCAAGTCGTAACACTGCTGATGGATGAACAGTTGCTGCACAGAGAGAGGGAAGTCGCATGTCGGACAAGACGGCGTACCTCCTACTCTATGACATTTCCTAAAAGATTACCTGGTACAGCTAATTCACCAATAGCATGTGCTTCCGCCCACACACCAGAAACTCCTGCCTCAGAGAAGAAACGTAAGCTTCTTAAGGTTGCAAGGCTACGTAATAAAAGTACGTATACTGAACACAGAGCTACAATGTAGTAGGTATCATTTAAGAACAATTAAAAATATAAAACATTAGGTTTTCGTACTGAAATATTAATGCTATATTAGTACTCTTATTACTATGTTAGGCATTATACTGTACAAAACAGAGAGGAAGAGTAATAGTAGAAAATTTTGTGACTATTTTTGGAATGCAGGTTGTCTGGGTTTCCAAAAAAGTGGGATTTTTGAGCTTAAATGCTATTAAAGTAGTGATGCTTACTTGGCATCATGATTCATTTTAAGATTTTCATCATAACTAGAATGTGAGACTCGGGGTCCGGGTATCTGTGCATTTTGTGCTGTTTGATCCTACATTTGCTTAAAGGTGCCTCAGAATTCTGAAAGTCTCTAAAACTCCTACAGGATAACAGTGCCTCATAGTACACACATTTTAAATGTGAACTGAACTTTTTAAAAAAGGGATTTCTTTGCAGTGTTACAGAAATCAGTAGGGAGACACAATTATCTTTTCTATTAAATTTGCTAAAAAGTAAAGGAATGTCAACGGGTTCTGTCTTCTCCGGTATAAATCCTGTTATGAAGTTTTGTATAAGGAATGGACAGTTTGAGGAAGCAAAAAACATTAAAGAAATGTGACTTGGATCCTTGTCCCTTGAAAGGAACTAAACCTCATGCTGTAAGTGAGGGACGCAGCAGGAGTAACGTAGAGTTAAAAGTATTTTCAGAGGCTGGCCTGCTAGCTTTATTCTGTAACTCTGTTAAGGAAGATCCCGAAAGAGCTACAGGTGTTCAGTTCGAACAGATGTTCCAAATGTCAGTTAAATCTGGAAATTAAGAATGTTCGTAGTAATACCAACGTGGAACGATCCTGCTAAAAATCACTAAAGTACTTTTCTGACTCAGGCATTCTCAAATGTTCTCTCACTTTGTGCTTGTGTGGACTGCAGAGACGGAAAGAGAGTAAAAGACAGTAAATGCCATCTACATGCTTCTAAATGTAGTGGAACCTCTTTCTTGAGGGCAGCCATTTTATTTTGAAATAAATCTCCAGGAATGATAAGAGACCCATTCTGAAATTTTCTCACGGAAGCCTTCATTTCAGACTACTACAGAAAAGGGTTACAGAGTAAAATCACCAACTATTAACTGGCCCAGAGTTTCTTCACTCGTTTTGCAACTGCTCTGTTGCCTTTCTTATTCTCCCTCTATTGCTTTTCTCTCTCCCTTTCTCTTTCATTATAAACTTATATTTATGGAATTTATTTGAAGTTTAGGTATCGAGCAGAAATTTGGAGCTATAGCAGTGAGTAGACCGTAGTCCCTTTCATCATGGAGCAAATATTCTAGGGACAGAGACATACACTAACCACACATGAACAAAATAGATATAAAATATTATGCTAGGGACAAGTCCTATGAAGAAAAGGAAAGCAGTGTTAGGGGACAGAGAGTGACAGGGATGGCTTTAGTTTAGGTCAGGAGTGAGGGAAGGCCTTTTGGAGGAGGAGACCCAAATGAAGTGAGGGGACAATCCATGTATATCTGGAGTGTTCCAGGCAAAGGGAACTCCAGGTGTAATCTTGGGCGAGCTTGGTGAACTTACTGTAAACTTAGGAAATGAATCTTTAAATTGCCTAAAGAAGTAGCTTAGCTCTGAGCCATTTTTATGATTCATACAAGGAAATTGAGTTTATTGCTTTATAGTCACTGCTTTTTTTTAAACCCCAAATGATATTCTCTAGCTTTATGACACATCTTATTCACTAAACTGAGCTTGGAATGACTTTTGACTACTTTTAAAAAGTCAGTCTACCTTCAAGTGAAGTTTTGCTACAGTTAATTTTTTTTCATATTACGAACATGTATTGAATACTTATTATATGACAGACACTGCTCCAGGACTGGTAACCAAATTGGATGTATTTCTGCTGTCTTAGAAGTTATTGGGGCACCTGGGTGGCTCAGTGGGTTAAGCCTCTGCCTTCGACTTGGGTCATGATCTTAGGGTCTTGGAATCGAGCCCCGCATTGGGCTTTCTGCTCGGCGGGAGCCTGCTTCCTCCTCTCTCTCTCTGCCTGCCTCTCTGCCTACTTGTGATCTCTGTAAAAAAAAAAAAAAAAGTTATATCTAGTGATGACTTTCAGCCTGTTTGAAAAAAAAAAGTTCAAAAGGAGTTTTGGTGAATGATGGCATCACCAAAATGAATTTGTAGTCTAAGAGTACTATTTAAAAGTGAATAGTGAATGTTTGGATGTAAAAACTTAGTGTGTTAAAAATATGTTAAATTATTTAAAAACTTCATTTATCTACCACTATGTATAGATACACATAAACACACTATATACATAGATGTGTGAGTTTGTGTTCAAAAAAGAGTAATTGTATTAAGCTTAGCAAACTAACTGTTTCCACATAGGCATTTGAATATGAAGCTGTATTTTTTTTTAAAGATTTATTTATTTATTTTAGAGAGAGGCTGTGATTATGAACACGGGGGAGGGCCAGAAGGAGAGAATCTTGAAGCAGACTCCCCACTGATCTCACAACCCATGAGATCATGACCTGAGTTGCAACCAAGAGTTAAGTGTTTAGCTGACTCAGCCACCCAGGCGCCCCAGAAGCTGTATTTTAAAAGAAGAAAGGAAACTGACAATTTGGTGTATATGTGTTTTGGGGGTGCTGAGGGAGATAAGAAAATGAATTGGGGGAGCATTCATAGTGGGACAGAAGTAGCAGATGAAAACTCAGAGGTAGGTGAATCAGTTAGAATTCAGTGTTCTCAGAAGTGATAGTAGAAGAGGCCACCAAAAATGTTAACAGCTTACACAAAATGGGATTTTTTTCTCTCTTCTAAAAAATAATCCAGAACTAGATATTCTAGGATTGATATGACTCTTCGTGATGTCAGGGACCCAGGGGTCTTTCTGTCTTGTCACTCCAGAGATGCTGAAAAATGTAATTTTTATCCTGGACAGCCATGTGCCCTGATTAAAGTTAGAGGATCTATCATTAAGGAAGGAGAGAATAAATATATGGGAAATTAAATAGTCCCTACTGTAGTGGTAAAGAAAAGAGGAAACTAATTAATCATGTTAATGGATGGTTGTCAGACTAAATGGAATAGAAAACATAAATTTGAATATGTTGAAAATGTGGACAGGTCATTGAGAGTTCATAAAGGACATAACGAAGAGTATTTGGAGATTTCACTTTGGTACCACTGGCAACTAGGAACCACTGTAGGCCTTGGAGAACAGAAGGGGTGTTTAGCTTAGTCACAGAACTTTGCTTTCTTATTACTGAAAACAGCTGTTGGTGGAAGATAATTCTTATTGCTTTGTGTGGAAATGAAGGCCATACGAATTGGAGAGAAGCTCTGTAAGAGACAGTTGTTTTCAATCCAACATCCTGCTCTAGGGTTATTGAAATGAGGGAAAGGTAATGTGTAAAGATAGAATATAGAGAGGAAATGGGGTAAGCAGATGATGTATTGGAGAAGAAAGAGAAATTGAAAGCGACTAACATTTCAGTTAGAAAGCCAAGTGATGGTATTACACAGGTGCATTTCCATCAGTAGGTATTTAAAGACATCTCTAAATTATTTAGTTATATTGAAATGTAAAGTTGAATCATTGCTAGAAATCTGATTCCCAGGCTTTAGGATCTAGAGCTGAAACAGCTGTGCCTAGCTTCTTTGTGGTAAATTAGCAAGGGGAAATAGGTACTTTGGAGAAGGTGTTATGCACACATTACTACCTCTGTCCCCTTTTTTTCTATTCCTACATGTTTTCTCCAAGTTTTAATTGTGGTAGGTGGCTTGGTAAGTTTTTGTTTAGGTAATTTCATTGCTGGAAGGAAAAAATGGACTGAATGATAATTATTATTTGATGTACATGTACTCTTACTACAGATTCATCTCCATGGATCCATCATTCATCAAAACTCTTTGAACATCTTTTTTAAAAAGCAGACTGAAAGGTATCACTGGGCATAACCTCCAAGAGAACAGAAATACACGAAAACCCTATGTGCGCAGTTACAACTCTTGCTTCTCTGAGCTGCAAGCATCAATGTCACGCCCTTACCTTAGAGGTGATAACTATAAAAAGCTATCACCAGAGTCTGCTTACAACCAGACCAGCAAAGCATTAATTACCTCTGTTGGTCATCTGATCTTCCATAAAAAGCTTCCATTTCCACAGTGGTGTTATTCTTTGCAATGGAACTTTACTTGTATTAGAGAAGGATTACTTTGGTCTGTGTTAAATGTAGTAGCACTCTATATCATGGGAATGTTTCCCTAAAAATCATGTCTATTTCCTGTTGGACCAAAAGTAAGACTTCAAAGTATTTATGATTTTATAAGCACAAACACCAGTGTTAATGTTACTTCCTACGGTGAGCCTTGTACTAGCAGGGTTGATGTGGAGTCATACTTGGTGGCCATATCACACACAGTCTAGATGGCAGGGCCTGTGGTACAAATGGAAGTTCCTACTGAAACAGCTGCACTGATGAATGTCAAGCAGTGATTTTTTTCAACTTAAACAAGTGTACAATAAAGAAAATAACAAAACAACAGTAGCTTCCATCTCTATCACCCTAACCCAACTGCCATTAACATCTTAGAATACTCACTTCCAGTCTGGTTCTTTTCCTTCTTCTTCTTTTTATTTTATTTTATTTTATTTTTAAGTTATCTCTACACCAAATGGGGGGCCCAGACTCACAACCCCAAGATCAAGAGTCACATGCTTTACCAACTGAGCCAGCCAAGTGCCCTTATTTTCTTTCTTTTATTTTTGTTTCAGAAAAAAATCACTCTATTCTTGTAAAAACAATACAGGCTCAAAAACACTAATGAATCAATATTTTTCAGTCTCTTCACTCAGAAATAGCCATAACTCATGTCAGATGAGCATAAATTCTAGGCATCTTTCTGTGCATATATACATACAGAAAATGGATAACTGGGGAGAACTTATTTTTATAAAAATGGCATTGTACTAGATGCATTTTTTTTTTACACTAAAAGGTATTTTAGGTCTACTTCTAGTGATGAGACTTAAGAGGGGTTCCAAGAAACTCATTTATTGCATAGTAACCAAAGACTAAATGATGAACCATTGTAACATTTCTGGCCTCGCTAGGGGTATGGGAAATCTCCAAAGATCTTGCCTTCCAAAAATTTCAATTAATTAATTAATTAAATTTAATTAACAAAATAAGAACAGGACAGGTGAGCTAGAGTCAGAGTGACTTGGAGCTGGTGCCTGAAGGCCCTGCAGGTGTCTTTCGGGCTTGAATTGTTTAAGGGCACTTGTCAATAGTTAAGAAAATGGTTTGGGACCTGACTTGAGCATTGAGAAGGAAAGCCTGTGTTTGCTGTGCTGAATCCAGACACTCCAGGTGGGACTGAGTGATTCAAGGCAGTTTTCTGTGCAAGACCAGTTCACAAGTTAGGTCCATAGGATTCCCTCCAGTTAAAATCAGGCAATGAGCTCACAATCTATATCACCAACCCAGGAAAAAATGAGTAGCCCCCCAAAGATTGTTGATAGTAGAAAGGCCAGATATGGGGCTCCTGAGTGGCTCAGTGGGTTGAGCCGCTGCCTTCGGCTCAGGTCATGATCTCAGGGTCCTGGGATAGAGTCCCAGCGGGGAGCCTGTTTCCCTCTCTCTCTCTCTCTCTCTGCCTGCCTCTCTGCCTACTTGTGATCTCTGTCAAATAAATAAATAAAATCTTAAAAAAAAAAAAGGCCAGATACATGACATAGAATAGCTACGCATTTAAATATCTAAATAAACAAAGGATTAATCACGGTGTTGAGATGGAGAGGTGATGCATGTGTCTGAGAGAGGTATATGGAAAATCTCTACTTCTTAATTTTATTGTAAACCTAAAATTGCTCTGAAAAATAAAATCTTAAAAAAACATACATACAAGCAAAAGTGTCAAAACTGGATTGATCCTTCTCTAAATTAATCCATTTATTCAAATGTCAGTTATATCTGTCATTGCTTGGGTCCTTGGGCCAAACCAAACTCTAAAAATTAAAACTATTTTACTTAAAAACAAACAAAAAACATCACGGGGAGCCTGGGTGGCTCAGTTGGTTAAGCGGCTGCCTTTTACTCAGGTCACGATCCCAGGGTTCTGGGATCAAGCCCTACATTGGACTCCCTGCTCAGCTTCTCCCTCTGTCTCTTCTCTGCTTGTGTTCTCTCTTGCAAATAAATAAATAAAATTTTTGGAAAAAAGATTATTAGACATGCATATATTAACTTGATAAATGGACACTTACAGAAATGAGAAAAACCACTGAAATAAAAAAAACTTAATTTAGTGAACCAGAAGATCTGTTCAAAGGAAGAGGAAAACAGAAAAGCAGTATTAAGACATAGAGGACACATCTGCAGGAGAATGGCTGTTACCCCGCCAGTGACCTCTCCTCTTTAGCTACTGTGGAGGCCAGATGACAGTGATAGAGCATTTTCAAAGTGCTCAGAGAAAATAACAGCCTGTGATTATGTACCCAGCAAAACTGTCATTCAGAGATAAGGGTGAAATAGTCACTTACAGATAAATAAAAAAAACCCAAGAGCTTACCACCAGGAGACGTTCATTAAAGGATATACTTGAAAAAGAAGGAAAATTATTCCAGAAGAATGGTTGGAAATGCAAGAGGGAGTGACTAACAAGTAATAAACTTGTATGTAAAATGAACACTTTCTGTGTAAAGTAGTAATGTCTAACTTTTGGGTTTGAAAAACAGACAAAAATAGTGGGTAGCCATGTCTGTCGGTTGGAAATGAGTCTACAGAATTCAGTGTTCTAAGATCCTTATATTTTTTGAGAGGGGGTAGGATATTGTTTGACCTTCAGCTTTTTTTTTTAATATTATATTTATTTGTCAGAGACAGAGAGCACAAGGAGGAGCAATGGCAGGCAGAGGGAGAAGCAGGGTTCCCCCTGAGCAAGGAGCCACATGCAGGAGTTGATCGTAGGACCCTGGGATCATGACCTGAGCCGAAGGCAGACGCTTAACCAACTGAGCCATCCAGGTGTCCCAACCCTCAACTTGTTAAAGTAAATGTGCATGATAAACTTGAAAGGGTTAACACCAAAAGAAGAGAAATAGAGTGCATAAATTCCAAAGTAGTGAAAAGATAGAATGAGAAAATAAAAGCTTATAAAGAGGAAGAAGCAGAGGGGCGCCTGGGTGACTCAGTCAGTTAAGCATCTGCCTTCTGCTCAGGTCATGATCTCAGGGTCCTGGGATTGAGCCCTGCATTGGGCTCCCCACTCTGCAGGGAGGTTGCTTCTCCCTCTCCCTCTGCCTGCCACTCCCCCTGCTTGTGGGTGTGCTCGCTCTCTCTCTCTCTCTCTCTCTCTCTCTGTGTCAAATAAGTAAGTAAAGCCTTTTTTAAAAAAAAAGAGCAAGAAGCATAGATAAAGTGGGATAAATGGAAATAAAAAAGGTAAAATGGTAGAAATAAGTCCAAATATATTAATCATGAAATATCAGTGGATTAAACTCGTCTTAAGGCAGAGATTATCAAATTGGGGAAAAAGAAATCCAGATATATGCTGTGCACATAAGTCCACATAAAGGTTAAAAGCAAATGGGTAGAAAAAGATAAATCAGACATATACTAAAGAAAACTGGTATAATTATATTATATCAGATAAGGTAGAATTTAAAGTCAAAAGCATTATTAAGGACAATGATAACAGACTTAAATCCCCAGGAAGATAAGACACTTCTAAATGTGAGTATACCGAATAAAGTAACTTCAAAGTATATAGAGCAAAAAAAATGGTAGAATTGCAGGAAGAGATTGAAACATATCCCATTATAGTAATGATTAAAGACTCTCTCTGATAAATCAAGTGAATAAAACATCTTTTTAAAATATGGATTTTATAATTTATTGTATTATAAAGAAAGTCTTAACATTTCAAAGAATCTATGTTACACAGATCACTTTTTCTAGAAAAAATGCAATTAAGTTTGAATTTTAAAAATGTAAATTAAAAGTTTTCAGACACTTAAATGTGGAAGTATTCCTTTTAGAATCAGGTAGGAAAAAAATGCTCCCATTCTCCTTGCTTCAGCTTTGTACTATCCCTAGCCATCACAATAAAATAAGTAAGAGAAATTAAAAGTAAAAGTATAGAAATGGAGGCAAAATATTTTTGCAGATGACAGGATCTTCATATAGAAAACTTGAAAGGATCTACAGACATATTAGAAATAGAGTTTTAACAAGATGGGATTGGGAGGGAGACAAACCATAAGTGACTCTTGATCTCACAAAACAAACTGAGGGGTGCTGTGGGGAGGGGGTTGTCGGGAAAGGGGGGTGGGGTAATGGACATTGGGGAGGGTATGTGCTATGGTTAGTGCTGTGAAGTGTGTAAACCTGGCGATTCACAGACATGTACCCCTAGGGATAAAAATATGTTTATAATAAAAAAAAAAAAGAAATAGAGTTTTAGCAATATGGCTGGCTATAAGATCAAAATGTGTAAATAAAGTTATATTTTTATGTATCAGCACAAAACAGTAAACATTTTTTTTAATTTTTATTTTTTATAAACATATTTTTATCCCCAGGGGTACATGTCTGTGAATTGCCAGGTTTAACAGTAAACATTTTTAAAAATACCATTTCTAATAATAAAAAATCATTATCTACTTAGGGATAAATCTTTAAAAAAACTGTATAGGACCTGTACACTGAAAATTAAAATACTTAACTGAAATACATTAAAGATGACCTATATAAATAGAATGATATTCATGTTTGTTTATTGAAATACACAAAGATGTAAATACCAGTTCTCTCCAAGTTACACAAATTTAGTGGAGGTTTTCCTCAAGCTTGGTACTATTGATATTTTAAGTCAGATAATTCTTTTTTGTGGTTGCTGTCTTGTACAGTGGAGGATACTTAGCATTATCCCTGACCTCTACCCACCAGATGCTATTAGTACAGCTCCCTACCTGTTGTAAGAACCAAAACTGTCTGCAGACATTGTCAGATGTTTCCTGAGGGCCACAACTGCCCCCAGTTTGAGAACCACTGATTCTGTGCAATTATAATCAAAATCCAAAAATAATCTTAATTTGGGCTGATTCCCAAAGTTATCTGGAAGTATCAAAAGATCAAGAATATCCAAAACATTCCTGAAGAAGGATAAGTTGGAGGGCTTGCCTTTCTGGGTGACATGACTAAAGCAAGAGTAATCATGACAGTGTGGTATGGATGGAGGGATAGGCACGTGGGCCAGTGGAACAAACCTGTAGAGCCCAGCAAACAGATTGTGCAACTAAGTTATCTTAGTATATGACAGAAGCGGTGTTCCACACTGGTGGGGAGAGGATGAGCTACTTCATAAATAATGCTGGGGCAATTATTTATTCATATTGAAAAAAGTAAAATTGGGTCTCTACTTCATATGCACAAAAACAAATTCTAGAGGAATTAAAGACTTAAAGGAGAAAAAAAAGATGTTGATGTGTTTAGAAGAAAATAAAGGGGAATATCTTTTTTATACTGGGACAGGGAAGGATTTCTTAAACATAACTGAAAAAGTGCCAACTGTTAAAAAAGCACTTGTAAGTTTTACTCTTGTGGTAGGGAAAATTCTGAGAATAAGCCCCAATGACCCTTGTCTTTATGTAATCCCCTCCCCTTTGAGAGGTGGGCTTTACCTGTGGATGATTACCTCCCATGATTATGTTACATTATATGTCAAAACAGCCATCAAAAAGAATGAAATCTTGCCATTTGCAATGATGTGGATAGAACTAGAGAGTATTTTGCTAAACAAAATGTCAGAGAAAGACAAATATCATGATTTCACTCATATGTGGAATTTAAGAAACAAAACAGATGAACATGGGGAAGGAAAGGAAAAATAAGATAAAACCAGAGAGGAAGACAAACCATAGGAGACTCTTACCTATAAGAAACTGAGGGTTGCTGGGGGGGAGGGGGGGAAATGGAGTAATGGGGGATGGGCATTAAGGAGGGCACATGATGGAATGACCACTGGGTGTTATATGCAACTGATGAATTACTAAATTCTACCTCTGAAACTAATAATACACTATATGTTAATTTATTTTAAGTAAATAATAGAATAAAAATAATGGATATCCTTTGTTTACTGGTGTAAAATGCCTACCATTTTGTAGTCATTTTCCATTAAACAAACTTTCAAATAAAGGCACTTAACATTCCAAAAAAAAGGGAGGGAATGTGCAGATGAGCTTAATCCAATCACTCACCATTTAAAAGCGGAGTTTTCCCCAGGTGGCAGAAGAGGAAGCCACAGATTCCAGGTGTGAGAAGGATTTGATGCACCTTTACTGGGTGGAAAAGGAACTGGAGTGGTATCACTGGAGTGATAAGGAACACAGTGGCTTCTAGAAGCTGAGAGTGATCCCTGGTTGCCAGCCAGCAAGGAAATGGGGACCTCAGTCCCACAACCACAAGGAAACCAAATTCTGCCAAAAGCCTGAATGATCTTGTGGATTGTTTCTCAGAGTCTTCAGAGAAGAGTCCAGCTTGGCTCTTGATTTTGGCCTTGTGAAACCCAAAGCAGAGGACATGGTGAAGCCTGCCGGACAGCTGAGCTACACAACATCGGCATAATAAATGGGCGTTGTTTTGAGCCACTAAATTTGTTGTAATTTTTGGCAGCAATAGAAAACTTCTAAAACTATATTAAATTCTCTTCATCAAAAAACACCCTATAAGAAGTGAAGAAGACAGTCCCAAACTAGGAGAAAAATTTCTAACATATGTAAGTGACAAAGGATTATCCAGAATATATAAAGAATTTCTGCACATCGGTGAGAAAAGGACAGCCCAATGGAAAAAATAGGAAGGAGCTATGGAAAGCATTTCCTAAAAAAAGAGGAGGAAACATGTAAGGCCAAGAAACATTGGGAGAAAAAAAAAGCTCAACCTTGTATTGTCATACAGTAGCAACAATTCTAAAATGAAATCTATGAAAATACACAATTTACAATAACTTCCCAAACCATCTAATGCCATATTGTGAGGAACGTCCTTCTGTTCCTTGAAGTACATTCTCTTGTACATTTGGAGTCTATTTTTTGCATGCCATCTTCCTCCCCCTCTCTCTCCCTCTCTTGCTTCCCCCTCCCTTCCTCCTCCTCTTTTCCCCCTGGAATGTGTTTGTGGAGTTGCTGGGTCTCTTTCCATCTTGCTGATGGCAAGCTCTCGCTAGGCAGTGTGTTTTGAAGGCAGTGAGGAGTTAAGAGTTAAGCACTTGGGTCCTGGCACTTTACTGACCGGACTTGAATCCTGACGCAGTCTGTGTGGACTGTGTGCCCTTGGACATGCAAGCTTTTGTAGCACAATGTAAAATGAGGATAATATGGTTTCCATCACAGAGTTGTCTTAAGTAAAAGAGGAGATACGGGGACAGCACCACATCATATTCAGCAGTTACAGGCTCAGACACACTGAGTGATTTCTTCACTCTTCCCACCATGTTTGAGACCAGTTTGTTTTCTCCACCGAGCTGTGGTTTTTGTGCTGTTTCTTATTTTATCCATTTTCTGCAGTAGTGAGGAAAGGAAGCCTTCATGAGGCCTTATACGATCTTGTTTAGAACACCTGGGCTCTGCTCTGTCCTCTGAACATTTGGTCAGGATCCCGCTCATCCTGTCTAGCTGGGAAATGTGTCCTGCTGCCCTGGGGCGGGGAGATGCTCTTGAACTTCAGATCATCCTCGCAATTCAGTGTGAAACTGTAGCTTTCACTTCCATGAAAGTGTCAGCGTCTGTATTTACTCACTCTGGTACACCTCTTTTTTTTCCCTTTACCAATTTCCACCTCTTCTCAGTCACAAGGAGTAAGAAAAGCATTGTCCACTCAATTCTCCTTGTTCTAGACATGTATAGTGATAAGAAATCTCAGAATCTTTTTTTAAAAAGATTTTACTTATTTGTCAGAAAGAGAGAAAGGAGAGCGAGTGGTAGGCAGAGGGAGAAGCAGGCTCCCTGCTGAGCAAGGGCCCCAAAGCAAGACTATCCAAGGACCCTGAGATCATGACCCAAGCCAAAGGCAGATGCTTAATGGACTGAGCCCCCTGCCCCAGGCATCCCTGAGAAATCTCAGAATCTCATCAACGCATCGCTATCACCTTTGGGGGACAGGGGATGCTTTCCTTGGCCACCAGTCATTTTCCTTTTAAAAATTTTTGGTTGTATCTGTTTTCATGTTAGATTGCTGTTGTACATTTTTTAAAAATTAGTTTTGACTTTTTTAAAAAAACTTCTTAAGTTTTAGGTGATGGAAATGTGTGTTTCAAAGGCAGTAAAGATGGGTTGCCGTTTCAGTGTGCTGTCTTAACCTAGGAGCCAGCCCCGAATACTTAATCCTGCTTGCTTAGTGGCTGTGTGCTCCTCCTCTCTGTGGCTGAGCTCTTAACAGGGTCTGGGTGTTTTCCCATTCCTGGTTATTCTTAAGTAAGAACTACTGGCAGCGTCTCAAATTTTGTATGCTATTGTTAGCAAAACACAGAAATAAAATTGCCTTAACTCCCTTTTTAGGATCTCTTGCAACAAAAGTTTGTCTTTTCTCACCTTTTCTCATCTACCAATTTAAAATTTGATTTTTAAAATTGCTTAAACGTCTCTGCTTTCTTATTCTGTTTTCGTTGGGGGGGAACAAAAGCCTTTTCTCTGCTAATCTCAAAATTCGCCTTTCAAAAAAGATTTACAGTACTCAAAATCTACCTCCAATCCCTCTGCAGCATTTCTCAGAAGTAAATAGGAGCATAGAGGTGGGGTCTGCAGTGGATTTTGTGGCGCCCCCAGACCCCGTCTCCCAGATCAAGGCACTCATTCCCTCTGCTGCTGGGAGGGTTGGCAGCCGAGGGGGTCTCAGTTCCATCCTTCTCTAGGAATTCCCAACAGTTGAAGGGAACCTCTTGGCTCAAGGTCACAGCCCCTTCCTGAGGGAAATGACATCCAGTGGCCCATGGTTATGGCTGGGCTACTGCCTTGCTTCAAGGCAGGATCACAGCAAAGAGCCATTCCAGCTCCACAGCTCCTGGCGGATTGGTCCCGGCCTCCACGTGACAGATGAGTTTCTCCCTTGGCCTGGTCCTGCCTTCCATGCCCCGCACCGGTCCCGTTACAGAGGCCACTAAGGCACTCACCCCCTAATGAATCTTCCTTACACAAACTTGAGCCTTGGGATCTGCGTCCTGGGGAACCCAACCTATGACAATGGCTTTTCCTGGAGGTTTAAAATATGGGAGTATCATAATATGTGTGTGTCCACGAGGAAAGAGAATTGTAAACAAATGGAGCAAAACGTTAACAATTGGTAAACCTAGATGAAGAGTATTTGGGAGTTCTGTGTAGTCTTCTAGCAGCAATATTTCCATAAGGTTGAAATCATTACGAAATGGAAGTTTAAAAAATTAGGACAAATATCAATTACTTGAAGATGCTTAACTGCAATGATGTGCTCCAAGACAGCGAAGTTGTTAAGGTTACAAACTCATGATTCTGCAAAAGTTAGATATAAAGATAATCACTATGAGACCTCCCCATCTTATCAGTTCATCAGCCCACGGAGTATTTTCTTTGGTAGATGCGTTTTCTTTTTAAAGCTGATTTTGTCAAGTAAATGACTTATCTTATACCTGAAAGGATGCTGTCAATACATAGCAACACTATTTATTAGGTTAAATAATAAGTGGAGGAATTTGGGAATTTACTTAATTTGTACCACATTTCAGTTCCAAAGTGTGCTCTTGCCTTGTTAATGTCTGATGGTTTGAATGTCAGTTTGATATCTCATCTAAGAAATATCGCAGGACCTGCCAGTTCTGCTCTGCGGTATTATCTGAGTTGCACAGGCTCACTGAATTCTACAGGCGCTCTCTCAATGGTTTCCTCCCGGCACCTCCAGCTTTGGTATCTAACCTCTCATCTTCGAATGACCCGATAGCATCACTGCCTCAGCACCTTCACTTTTCCCTTTGGGGTTTCATATTTGCACACGAGTACCCCTGGCTTGTGACTTCACCGTCTCAATGGTAAATAGCTTATGATACCAAAGGGCCTTCATTTCCACTAAGAAACTAAACTTGTGCTCTCGCCTTCCACTTGCTTGTGAAAATCCAGAAATAAATCTTGTGTAATCAGCTAATTTAATCAAGCACACTTGATTACTGTGCTGGTACTAAAAAAAAAAGTCTCAATGAATTTCCCTAGACTCACTATGTTCTAACTGCCTTCTTTCTTGCCCCTAGAAGATTATTTAATATAGGTTTAGAATATTTTAGCTGTTTAGCCTAAAATGGATCTCCAAATATTCACAGTTTTTCTTTCACAGTTCTTGCTGTCCTTCAGTTTTCTTTACACTTTAATTCAAAGTTAACTTCCTGCAATTGTTATTAATCTACCTTTGTGATGTCTAAACCTAAGTCCGTATCACTTGAAGGATAATTTTGTTGCTGAATATTCAAAGAGTGATCATAAAGGTAGTTCCTGATGAATCACATGAAAGTACATAGATGATCTAAGCCTCAAACCACTACTGTTTGCCAGTATTCATTATAAGATCTCTGGGCCCCCAAATAAGCTCATTTTAACTATTCATTTTCATGTGACATTAGGAGAAGATGAAAAGTTAGAGCCATAATTGCAAATTTCTTATTCTTTCTTCAGTGTCTTTGGCATATATCATACTCCTTTTGCCCATGTAGCTCCTTCTACTTGGGATAATTTCTCCTTCTACACTGATCAGGATCCTAGTCATCCTTCAAAGCCTTGTTCAATTCTACTTCCTATATGAGGGACTTTCTGATTAGTGCACACTGGGTTTTTTTCCTCCTTAGAATGCTTATTCCCAAAGTTAGTTAATTTAAGAAAGTTCAGCACGGTCTTGTTTTCCTCTAATTGTTTCCCATTAAGTCTGTGTGTCAGTCTTATCTCCCAAGTCCGGCTATAAACTTCTGAAGGCGAGGACCACCATGTCTTAGACTGTTGGTTTTCAAGCTATTTTTCTTGCCCCTAAAGTGATTTTGAATAGTTAAATACCTTCTGATGCATTTTTTTTTTTAGGCTGCCATGTGAAATTGTATCATAAGTCACCACAAAGGACATAATTCAAAATATTGACATTGAAGGACAAAAGAAAACAAAATGAAACGGTTCTACAAGACTTTTAAGCATAGTATCTGAAGGAACCTAAACACTGTGTAACTGCTACCTGCAGCCATTCATTTGAAAAAACCCAGTCTTTAACTGTTGGAAGCTTTGCATATGTAATTTCCTTTTCTCCTTGATTTCATATTTCTCCTCCACATCCCTCGCAGGATTTCATCCTAATAGAAAGTATTTTGATGCCTGGAAGTCTTCTTTACATCAAACATGTATATAAATTGAAATTACATTTTCTAGGTCCAGAGGCTTTTAAGTGGTAAAATAGTCTTTCTAGATTGATTTATCATTACAATTACTTTTAACACACAATTGATCAAAACCAAAACCACATAAGTATATTGTAATTTTTATAAATACTCAAAAAGAATACCATTTTATTGGAAATGCATGTTTCTCTGAGATACATGGAACTGCTTATTTACCTACCTATGAATATTACTTATTGCTGGAAGTAAGCAGGGTTCAGCATAAATTCTGTTTCTCTTCTACATTTTTATGGATGGAAATGCTAAGAAGACTTTTTCACATAAAATTGTAGGTGGGAATAGAAGGTGTTTTATTGTAGCAACGTCAGTCAGCTCAGTGAATTCCTTTTAAGTAATATTCCAGAATTATATAGTAATTTATTATAAAAATAGTTTTCCTCTCGTCAGCTATTGACTTGATTAGATCTGTCTTCAGTGTTGTTGAAAGCAAACGGAAACAACCCTCATAGAAAAAGATTTGTTAAACAGTCATTAGGAGTAATGGACTTTCTCAGTTTCTGGGAATAATATTTAAAAAACCTTACTAAAATTTATCAGATTATTAATTATTGACAGTTACACTTTAACACAATATACTCACAAAGTGTGAAAAAGAAAAACATTCATTGTGGAACACATGTCAGTATAACAAGTTTTGAGATAATTATTATTTTATATGCTTTAAATATATCTCAGCAGTCCTTCAGAACTACAGATCTCGTTCATTCCACTTTTGGGAAATATTGACCGTATTTACCTAGTTGGCAAAGCCAGCCTTTATTGTCAAAATGGTCTGCCAGATCAGATTTCAACTTTCTTTCAGAAAACATCTTACTTCATTCAAATAAACATCACTGTGATTGCACTCACATTCTTGAATTCTTCTTCTAGGGGAGATGGTTAAGGCGTGGAGCCTTGTTGTAAGTCTGTCGCAGTGATGAAAGAAGGTGCCCTGTCTCCCGTGGTTGTGCTTTCCTTGTGTCCTCCTCAGGAATGATGCATTTTTGGACAACAGCTGAGGGATGAAAAGGACAGGACATTAAATGAAATTTGTCAACTGTCCTGCTCTTCCATACTGTAGTAGATCTGAATACCATGCACCCCAGTATGGACCAAAATACTGTGCTTTTTATGTCTTGCTTTGCCATTAAGAGAAATATGTGTAAAATAGGACAAATTTTGGAGCTTTACTTCGGGTTTTTCCTGTCTTGATTGAAGGAGGCTTCCCTACCCCAGTCTTTTCTACTGTTGTACTGTTCTACTGTTGTTTGTTTCGAGGAAGGTGCATCGTAATAAGATGGGAAGAGGATGGGTCTGTCTATGTAAAGTGAAAGAAAACTGACTGTGAAAGGGGAAGAGGGAAGAACTGGCCTGATGCTTCCACACAGTCCCATTCTTAGGCAGATCAGTTTTTGGAAAGAGTATATATAAAAGTGTTAGATCTGGACATTGAGTCCTTTAAAACTATGCCCACCTGGCCTTTGGGAAGTCTTTAAGTACCCCAGTGGTGTGCAAATACTGTTTTGAAGATCGCTTCCTTACACTTCTTATTGCACCCAATAACATGCTGAGAGAGAGTTGGCGCTAATACTTCGTTTAGGCAGTAATTCAGATAGAAAGAAAGGAGGGAGGGGCACCTGGGTGGCTCAGTGGGTTAAGCCTCTGCTTTTGGCTTGGGTCATAATCCCAGGGTCCTGGGATCGAGCCCCACATTGGGCTCTCTGCTCTGCAGGGAACCTGCTTCCGCCTCTCTCTCTGTCTGCCTCTCTGCCTACTTGTAATCTCTGTCAAATAAATAAATACAAAGAAAGAAAGAAAAAAAGAAAGAAAAAGGAGGGGTGCCTGGGTGGCTCAGTCGGGTAGGCATCTGAGTTGGTCTTGGCTCAGGTCATGATCTCAGGGTCCTGAGAATCCATGACAGGCTCCATGTTGGGTACAGAGCCCTCTTGGGATTCTCTCTCTCTCTACACCTTTGCCCTCCCCCCGCCACCCAGGAAAAGAAAAGGTAGAAAGGAAAATGGCAACTACAAAACCATTAAATTCAATAAAAACATACAAGCAGAAATCTCCTATTTCACTGGCATAGCATGTTTAAAAATTTTTTAAATTTTGTTTAAAAGTGCTTTCTCATCATACAACCTACACCACATATATGTGAACACTTGAAATTCACACTGCAGTAATAAAGTTCTTTTAAATATTAATTAGGATAATTCTAGTTGTCATTCCTGCTTTTGCTAAGGATCATTTTCAGACTATAATTTTCTACGCTGTATTGTGCCTTATTTAAAAAAAATGTTTCAAATAATAAAGCATACAATAAAATTGTTGATGGGTAAAAAGGCTAGAATCAAAGTTATATTTTAAAATCGGCCTGAATTTGTCAATTATTATGAAGGGATAAACTGAAATGACCGTCGGCCCATGAGGTATCTGCCACAGACAAAATGGATCTTCAGAAGTAATTAGCTCAAAAATTGGGAGCTAATGTAAAAACGTTACTATTTTTTGCCAAAGTGAAATCTTAGCTTTATGTTGTTGACAGAAAACACTTCCAAGGCAGGAGTGAAACAAGAGCAGTGCCATGATACTCAGTTGCCTAGTGGAACCGCGTTGTCCCAGGGAACACTACCGGTCAAGACTAATGCTTGGAAATCCACAGAGGTAAGTCACTTGCAGCTGTTTCCTGTTGCTGCTCTAACAAATTACCGCCAACCCAGTGCCTTAAATCAGCACAAATGTGTTATTTTACAGTTCTGTAGGTTAGAAGTCTGACACGGGTCTCACTGGGCCCACATCAAGGCGTCTGTAGGCTGCATTCCTTTCTGGAGGCCCCAAGGGGAGAATTTGTCTCCTTGTTCTTTCCAGCTGCAGCTTCATGTGTTCTGAGAGAAATGGTGCTTGTCTTTGAACTTCTTTTTTGTTGGCTTTTTTTTTTTTTTTTTGGCTATACACAGTTTTAAATAAGTTTAGATTATCGAAGTTTCCCTTTATAGCTGATCTTTTTAAAACATCTTATTTAAGAAATTCTTTTTATGCCAATATAATAAAGATCTCTGACTTTTTCTTCTAAATGGACTCCTTGTGCCCTCTAGGATTTTATTATATAGCGTAAGACGGGTTTTATTGTCTTTGCACCCCCGTGGATAAATAATATTTTGGTTGTTGAACAGTCCATCTCTCTCCGCATCTAAAAACTTTTTATTGTGAAATAAAATTATAGACTTGGAGCCAGCTGCAGCTATAGGTACAGAGTCGCAAGTACCCAGTACCCAGCATCCCCCCCTCCGCTGGCGTCGTCTGTGACTGTAGTACAAGTCACAGCATCGAAACAGAGATAGATGGCTGTCCCTATGTTACTGCTGACTGACTGCAGGCCTTACTCAGGTTCCAGATTTCCAATTCAGTATTCAGTTCTTTAACCTTTATTTATGTATATGTGTTGGGTGTGTGCGGGGGGACAGTTTCCTAAGCAATTTTATTCCAAGTATAGATTCATGTAACCAGCAACAAAATCTAGATCCAGAAGTGTTATATCCACACAAAAGCGGTCTGTTCTGCTACCCCCCCTCCGTCTCTCCCCACCCCTTAACCACCTCATCCCCTGCTAGCCCTAATCTATTCTCCATCTCTATAGTTTTATTATTTCTAGAATGTTATGTAAATGGACCCAGACAATATACAACCTTTTGAGATAGTTCCCCCTCCTCCCCACTCAATGTAATACTCTTGAGATCCATTCAGGCTGTGACGCTTTCATATCTCTAGGATAAATGTCTAAGGATGTGATTGCTGAGGGGTGTGGTAAGTGCATACTAAATTTGGTTAAAAAAAATTGTCCAACTGTTTTCTAGAGCGGCTATAACATTTTACATTCCCACCAGCAGTGTATGAGAGCTCCAGTTTCCCTGCGTCCTCACCAACTTTTGCCATTACCGTTTTTATTTTAGATACTCGAATAGGTCTGTGATGATATCTCATTGTGGTTTTAATTTGTGTTTCCCAAATAGCTAATGATCTCAAGCATTTTTTTCATGTGCTCCTTTGTACCATCATAACTTCTCTTTGGTGAAATGTATGTTCATATCTTTTGCCCATTTTCTAATTGAACTGTTTGTGTATCACCATTGAGTTTTGAGAGTTCCTTGCATGTTCTGAATACCATCGTATTTCTGTTCGTGCTCTTATCCATGAAGATGTCCATCTTGTTTCTAAGCATGACCTATGTCTTTAATTTTAACATTCATATTTTCTCTGCCATTGCTGTGTGTTTAGGGAAGGTTGGTATCTCCAAAGTGTGAACTTACAGAACCATCTTGACTGGCAATCTGTTCAACTCAAGATTATTTGCAATTATCTCATTCGCTCATTTGTTTTTCTGTTTTATGTGTGTTTCTCCTTCTAAGGCAAGCTCCTTGAGAGTAGAAACCATTTTAATCTTACTTGTTACTGAATCTTCATTTGCCAAATATTTGTTAATGAAGAAATGACTGAATAGTAGATGCTCCATATTAACTTCCCTCTCTCCCTTTCTTGTAAAAGAGGCTTATTTGGTCTTCCGCTTGGCCCGCCACCATTCCAATGAGAGTGGCTGGAATTATTTATTGACCATCTGTTCCCAACCCTTTCCCGAACCCAGTTAGGTATTGGATTTACCTGATTTTCTAGCAGCTCAGAAAAGTACATAAAATTAAACTTTCACTGTTCCTTAATTGCATTGTAGCCCACAGACTGAAAATCCGTAGATTATGAGGTGGGAAACAAAGGCAGAAGAAAAGTCATTAAATTTCCTTATTACTTATAGTCCATTGACAAGTCCTTGAAACAGGCAGAGTGACATTCCTCTAGGGACTCAGCTGCCTAAATGTTAATACTTTGCCAAGGGCAAAAGGTAATCTTAGCCCAACCTCCAGGACCCTGTCAGTCTACTTTAACATAAAAAGATTCCTTTGGAAACTTCCTTTACCTCTACCCTCCCACTCCCGCCCCCCCATACATGTTGGCAATCATCTTCCAAGCATATGACCCACTGATATACATCTGAAGAGTCTCATGACTGAGGGTTTACTAAAAAATAATAAATGACTTTTCCCAACAATAGTTAACCCCCTCAGGATCCTGGAAACCTTGCTTCCTAAATACCTGGGAGGCTTGCACCATCCCTAACCCCCTCCCAACTTGAAAGTATATAATTGGCCGCTCCTCACGACCCCAGTGCAGAAAGTCCTACTGTCTTTCTGCCCACGGGTCCTGTCCCCATGCTTTAATAAAAACACCTATTTACACCAAAGACGTCTCAAGATTTCTTTCTTAGCTGTTGGCTTCAAACCCTAATGTCTTTCCTATATCAGATTATTTTTAAAAATTTGACATTAAGTAAAAATGATTCTTAAATTTGAGACCAATTTTATTTGCTGCTGCTGGCTTTTAAGGGAGAAAATAGACTTGAATAATCTTATATGCTTTGGACCCTAACAAAGGCATAAAATAGCACCTAGCTTTTTTGTATCAGTCTTCCAATTCTCATTATTACCGTTTTCTCTTATTTGAGAGGAACCACTATAACTGATTTACATCATTCAGCATCTTACATCAGTTAGCATAAAATGGTGCCCTTCTCTCAAAAGAAGTTTAAAGCTGGATTTTCCTTTTTCAATTCATTAGTACTATATCGTGACATGATTCCATCATTCTGTTGACAAGCATCTCCTCTTCTTACTGTCAGGAACATTTCATGCAACCCAATATATCCTCTTCAGAAATCTCCTTTTGTGGCAGAAGACAACACCTACCAGGCTGAACAGTAAAATCTAATTGTTGTTGCCAAATGTACTACATCTACATTAAAATTCTCATGTTCTTAATAAGAATGAAATAGAAATGCTATGTTGATTGCTTAGGCAGATGAAGGGTGCTTAAAAATATCTTTTAAAAACTTTAAATAGAAACCTCTTTATTCTCTTTCTACAAATGAAAGAATGCTCTAAAAGCAGTAAATAAAATTCTTAACAGAATAGGGCTTTCAAAAGCAGAACAGTGCTCGCCTGTGATACTTTCAAAACTAAGAAAAGCCTGCAAATGTATAACACTTAGACAAGGATATGTTTTCTCTCTGTATACTGTCCAAACTTTTATTATTAAATTTGCTAATTAATAAGGTTATGTATAGCTTTTCACCACCTTGAAAGACCTTCCTCTTTTCCTGTTTGAGGAGATTCAATAATAAGGGTTATGTTTGGCTTTTTTTTTTTTTTTTTTTGGTCACAGTTGTTTCTATAGCAACAGATAGGGATGCTACGAATTGGTTCACACAAAATTGTGACCAAATAAAGCTGACCAAAGCCTTCAGTCTAGTTGTGAGTTGCTAAATTGCTAGTGATGGAAGATAAATATTTATTTCCTACTGTCTCTGTTTATTATTTTGCTAAATGAAGAGTAAACAGTTTTTATCCTCGGGTTTATTAGCATATCATTTATTATGTTTGCAAAAATTTGAACTCATCATAGCTGTTAGGGAAGTGGAAATTATACCTATTCTAATCATGCTAATCCATCATCCCTTTACTTCTTTCCCGCGTCATTACTTCATGCTTAAAAGTCCTTTTTTATTTTCATGTTTGTATTTTAATTCTTTTTAAGTTGGAAGATAATTATGGGGGAAAGTTCAAATGATATGAAATGGTAAAGAGTGAAAGTTTCTTGTTAATTCCGTGTACACCTTCTATTCCCTTCCTCAGAGGCATCCATTACTAACTAGGTTCTTCGAGATTTGGGAGGGAAATTTTCTGAGTCTGTGCATTTCTTTAACCTAAAGGGATCCGTTCATTATGTACTGCTCCGCAGTGTGCTGTGAACTAAGCGATACATCTTGGACATGTTTTTAACTAATCAGTGTAATCATTTAATGTATATCATCCCAAATCTTTTTTCGCTAAACTGTAGATTATGAATTCCTTTCTCTATCAGTCTGTATAACTGCTGTATTCTTTTTTTTTAAAGATTTTATTTATTTATTTGAGAGAGAGAGATCACAAGTAGACAGAGAAGCAGGCAGAGAGAGAGGGGGAAGCAGGCTCCCTGCTGAGCAGAGAGCCCGATGCGGGGCTCGATCCCAGGACCCTGGGATCATGACCTGAGCCGAAGGCAGAGGCTTTAACCCACTGAACCACCCAGGTGCCCCTAACTGCTGTATTCTTGATGCATAAATGAATCTTCATTTATTTCACCACCCCCTGAATATTGTTGTTTTTGTCTATTAAAAGCAATGTTGTAATAATGGCTCTTATATACATTGTTTATGATGTTGTCCTAAAAGTGGAGTTATTGAAAGGTTATATTTATTTTTCATTTTGAAAAGTCCTCCTAAACTGCCCTCCCCAGAGTTGCACCAATTTACATTCATCAAAATCGTATCCCCTCATCTTCGCAAATACCAAGTATTATCATCTTGTACATTTTTGTCAGTCTGGGAGGTGGGAAAAGTTCGTTTTACTTTGTTCCACGAAAATTATAGGTAAGATTAGAACAACTTTTCATGTATTAATTGGGAATTTGTGTTTCTTTTTTTTTTTTTTTTAATTTATTTGTCAGAGAGAGAGCGAGTAAGCACAGGCAGACAGAGTGGCAGGCAGAGGCAGAGGGAGAAGCAGGCTCCCTGCCGAGCAAGGAGCCCGATGTGGGACTCGATCCCAGGACGCTGGGATCATGACCTGAGCCGAAGGCAGCCGCTTAACCAACTGAGCCACCCAGGTGTCCCTTGTGTTTCTTTTTTATTATGAACTCTATTCATATCCTTTGCTCATTTTTCCTGGTTTCTCTTTCTTACCAGTTTCTTTTTCTCTTTTTTAAAGATTTTGTTTATTTATTTGACAGAGAGACACAGTGAGAGAGGGAACACAAGCAGGGGGAGTGGGAGAGGAAGAAGCTTCAGGCTTCCCACCAAGCAGGGAGCCTGATATGGGGCTCGATCCCAGGACCCAGAACCCCAGGACCTGAGCTGAAGGCAGAGGCTTACTGACTGAGCCACCCGGGTGCCCCTTTCTTACCAGTTTCTAAGAGCTATTTGGCTATTAAGTGATTAGCCCATTGTCTGCTTCTTATCTCTCTATTCATTTTCAGTTTTTCATTTGATTTTTTACTTTATGGCTTTTTTTTTTTTTTTTTTTTTAGGCCTTTGTGAAAGGAAAGCACACTGCTCTTCCTTTGTTTCTTTTTTCCTCTCACACTGTGGTCACACTTCACTTCTGACAGCAGAGATGTGGGCTTTCCACACACCAAGCTATTCTCTGCTACACCAGCTGGGTGTCCTGCCATTTAACTCATTTCTGACACTGTCTACCTGAAGATAGCATCAGATTTCACAGACTGCTTGCACAGTCCCCAAAGCTCCCTTTCCCCCACCTCCCATTTCAGATGCCTATTACAAGCCCAGAGTTGTCTCCTGTACTTCGGACCCACCACTAGAAACTGGGATTCCCATCACCCCTTCCTTGGGTTTGATCACTGATCACTAGAATAGCTTACAGAACTCATAAAAATTTTTACTTAGAGTTGCTGGTTTATTATATAATAAAGGATATGAGAAAGGATGCAGATGAATTGTCAGATGAAGAAATGCATAGGGTAAGACCCAGAAGTTTCCCAAGTGCAAGAGTTGCTGTCCCCATGGAATTGGTCTATGTCACCCTCCTGGCATGTGCATATATTTACCAACCCAAAAGCACATTGAACCCCAAATATTTGGAATTTTCATGGTGGCTTCATCACATAGGCATGATTGATCCTTTACTCCATCTCCCGTATCTCTCTCCTTCCAGGAGGATGGGGTGTGGGACTGAAAGTTCCTGGCTTCTGATCATGGCTTGGTCTTTCCAATGACGGGTCCCCATCCTGAAGCTGTCCAGGAGCCTATCAAGAGTCACTTCATGGGGGGCCTGGGTGGCTCAGTGGGTTAAAGCCTCTGCCTTCGGCTCGGGTCTCCCAGGGTCCTGGGATCGAGCCCCGCATCAGGCTCTCTGCTCAGCAGGGAGCCTGCTTCCTCTTCTCTCTCTGTCTGCCTGCCTCCTTGCCTACTTGTGATCTCTGTCAAATAAATAAATAAAATCTTAAGAAAAAAAAAAAAAGAGTCACTTCATAGAACAAAAGACGCTCTGATTGCCCTGAAAATCCCAATGGATTTAGGAGCTCTATGTCAGGAACAGGGATCAAAGACCAAATATTAAAACAAAAGATACTCCTAGTGCTCTTATTACTTAGGAAATTACAAGATTTTAGGAGCTCTGTGCCAGGAACCGTAAACAAAACCTAAATATATATTTATTATAAATCACCCTATCACAGCCTTAAAGAAGTCTTCAATTTTTGTTAAAAGGTAGTCAGATTTTCCTTTCCATTATTATGGCTTCTAGATTTTAAGTCATTGTTAGAAAGACCTTCTGTAGTCTAAGATTTTATTAAATATCACCCTGGCTTTTACTTATTTTTTTTTAGAAGATTATTTATTTTAGAGAGAGTCGGGAGAGAGGCACAGAGAGAGGGTGAGAGAAAGTCAAGCAGGCTTGTTCTCGGTTCAATCTCATGACCCCAAGGTCAGAACCTGAGCCCAAACCAAGAGTCGGGTACTTGACACCAAGAGTCAGATGCTTAACCAACTGTGCCACTGAGGCACCCACCCCATCCTGGTTTTTTATCTAACAAGCTATTTTTTAGGTCAATTTTAGACTCACAGCAGAAGTGAATGGAAAGCAAGAAGCTGTCCCATATACCCCATGTGTTACCCCCACCTGCCTCTGCCCCATATGACCACCCCGCTATTAACAACCACACCAGAGTGGTCATTTGTTATAATCAATGAGCCTAAATCAATGCTCATTACCATCCAAAGACCATAGTTCACTCTAGGGTTCACTCTTGGTGTTGTGTATTCTCTGGCTTTTGACAAATGTGTAATGTCCTTATCTACCATTTATAGTATCACGGAGAATAGTTTCATTGTACTAAAAATCCTCTGCACTCCATCTGTTCATTCCTCTGCCTGCTAACCCCTGGCAAGCACTGCTCCTTTTACTATCTCCTTAGTTTCGCCTTTTCCAAAGTCATATGGTTGGAATCATACAGTATGTAGCCTTTTCAAACTACTACTTTCATTTAGTAACGTACATTTAAGATTCCTCTATGTCTCTTCATGGCTTGACTGCTCATTTCTTTTTAAAACTGAATAATATGCCATGGTCTGGATATAAAGATTATTAACCCATTCACCTCTTGAAAGACGTCTTGATTGCTTAAAACTTTTGGCAATTATGAATAAAGCTACTGTGAACAATTGTGTGTAGGTTTTGCATAAGTTTTTAACTCCTCTGTGTAAATACCAAGGAGTACAATTGCTAGGTTGTGTGATAAGCGTATGTTTAGTTTTGTAAAAAACTGTCCTACTTCTTTTATGCTTTAATTTTAAAAATCTATTTAAATGTTAACTATCAAAAATTTATTTGATGAATGGGGAGTGGTAAAGATTCACCTTTTAAACTGTATTTTTACAAATGATAATCAGTTGTCTCAATGTCATTTGTTGAACAACCCATGTTTTCCCCATTGACTTGAATTGTGGTTTCTATGACATTAAATTCCCATTTATGTTTAGGTCCATTCTTGGATTTTTCCATTTGTTTATATTAAAGACATACCATTTTAAAGATCAGCTATAACATTAAAAATAAAGAAGAGGTTACTCATAAAGGGAAAGGGGAATAAGGTGGAGAGGATAAATAGAAGCTAGGTTCCTTTGATTATACAGTGGTTTTAGATTTGTCATTGAAATCCTGGAAATATTTTTGCATAATTATAAGACAAGATTATACTAAAGAAAGTAACCCTTTAAAATGCAAAATAAAATTAAACAAATGTTCATTGCATTCAGTTGGTGTTTTTATTCTAAGATGTTGGTATTTTTGACCCAAGATTATTGTGAGTATAATGTGGAATGAATCAAATGAGTATCATCTTTGGTGCCCTTGAGAACTGGGATTCTTGGCAGGAGGGAAAGGAGATATGAATTTAAGATAGAAGAGACTGTCATGACCTCACAAACCTGAATTGGATTGAAGGTATATCAGTATAAACTCATGAGGATCTTACCTGAAATCTTTTGGAAAATAAACTTCTAAATTTTTCATCATCAAGGGGAGGTCTCACAGAAAGTGTTAAAATGTATAGAATTGAATGAGAAGACAGCACAACATATCAAAATATATGAGACACAGGTAAAATAGTGGTGGGGAGGACATTTATAGCATTAAATGCTTGTATTAGAAAAGAGAAAAGGTGTAAAATCAATAATTTAAGTTTCTTTGAAAAAACTAAGAAAAGCAAAATAAACCTACATGAAACAGAAGAAAGAAATTAAAGAACAGAAATTAGTGAAATTGAAAGCAGGAGAACTGTTAACAGAAAGTGAATGACATAACAAAATCTAGTTCTTTGAAAAATATAAAACTGATAAACCTCTAGCAAGACTGATGAAGAGAGAAGACACAGGTTACTGATATCAGGATGAAATGGGATATTCCTGCAGTTCCTGTAGCTATAAAAGGATAATAAAGAATTACTGCCAGCAACTCTATGCTCATAAATTTGACAATTTAGAAGAACTAGAACAATTTCTCAGAAAGCACAAATTACCAAAATTCAAAGAAGATGAAAAAGAACCTGAATAGTTCTATAACCATTTTTTTAAGTGAATTTGTAGTATCAGTCTCCTGAAAAAGAAATCTCCAGGCCCAGATGGTTTTACTGGAGAATTCTATCAAACATTTAAATAAGAATTGACGCTATTTTCACACATATGTCTTTCAGAAAACAGGAGGGAATGCTTCCCAGTTCATTTTATGAGACAAGTATTATTCTGTTACTAAACCCAGAAAAAGACACTACAAATATATATATATATATGAAGAAGAATATATATATAATATATATAAGATTTGTCCATAAGAAGATTTGAATATATATAATATACATGTTATGTATATTATATATATTATATATATTATATATATATAATAGACTATTATCTCTCATGAAATTAAATGCAAAAATCCTCAAAAAATTTTACCCATCGAATCCAGCCATGCATTTAAAAAAAATTACACACAAAGTCTAAGTGGGATTTAATCCAGGTATGGTTTAACATTTGAAAGCCAGTCAATGCAATTCATCATATCAACAAATTAAGAAAAATCATAGGATTTTGTCAATTGGTGCAGAAGATGCAGAAGATTTATTAACAAAATTCAACACCCATTTATGATAAAAACTCAGCAACTAGAAATAAGGAATTTCCTTAGTTTGATCAAGATAATCTACACAAAACCTACAATAGCATCATTCTTAACAGTGAATGCTTTCCTTTCAAGATCAGGAACAAGGCCAGGACTTATTCAACACAACACTGGAAGTTCCAGCCACTGCAATAAAAAAAAAAAGGTATGTAAAATAGAGAGGAAAAAATTAAATTGTCCTTAGTTTCAGATAGTCTGCATAGAAAATCTCAAAGAGATGACAAAAACAAACTTCAGGTGCCTGGGTGGCTGAGTTGGTTGAGCATCTGATTCTTGGTTTTGGCTCAGGTCATGATCTTGTGGTCATGGGCTCGAGCCTTGCATAGGGCTCTGCACTCAGTGCAAGGTCTGCCCCAGATTCTCTCTCCCTCTCCCTCTGCCCCACTTCCCACATGCATGTGCTCTCTCTAAAATAAATAAATAAATCTTAAACAACAACGACAACAAAAAACCCTCATAGAACCAGCAAGTGAATTCAGTAGGGTTATAGGGTATAAGATCAACATACATAAATAAGTTAACATTTTTATGTACTAAGAGTGAACATGTTGAAACTGAAATTAAGACACATCCAATTTTCAATTAATGCTCTAAAATGAAATCCTTAGGTATAATTGTAACAAAACATGTATAGAATCAGTATGCTGAGAATTATAAAATACATAATTATAAAATACTGATGAAGGAACTTAAAGACTAGTCAAACATACCATGTTCATGGATTGAAAGACTTGTCATAATAAAGATGTCCCTAATTACTCTCTAAGTTTAATGGAATTCCTGTCAAAATTCCAGCAGTTTTTTTTATACAGAGATAACAAAGTTATTATAAAATTTATATGGGCGGGGCACCTGGGTGGCTCATTGGGTTAAAGCCACTGCCTTCGGCTCAGGTCATGATCTCAGGGTCCTGGGATTGAGCCTCGCATCAGGCTCTCTGCTCAGTGGGGAGGCTGCTTCTCTCTCTCTGCCTGCCTCTCTGCCTACTTGTGATCTCTCTCTGTCCAATAAATAAATAGATAAAATCTTAAAAAAAAAAAACACATAATGAAATATAGAAGTGGCTAAAATAAAAAATAATGACAACCAAATTTTGGCAGACATGTGGAGAAATTAGATCAGTGGAATATTACCAGTGGAAATGTAAAATTGTGTAACTATTTTGGAAAACAGTTTGGCAGTCTTAAAAACTAAACATGCAACTACCATACAACCCAGAAATTGCATTCTTAGGCATATATCCCAGTGATATGAAAATTTATTTTCATACAAAAACCTGTACATAGTGTTAACAGCAACTTTATTTATAGTAACCAAAATCTGGAAACGATCCAGATTTCCTTTGACAGGTTAAACAAACTGTGATACATCTATACCATGGATACTACAGAGCAATAAAAAGGAACAAGTTATTAATAAATGAAACAACTTGGATAAATTTCTGGGAATTATGCCAGGTGAAAAAAGCCAATTCCAAAAGGCTATATCCTGTAGGATTCCTTTTATATAACATTCTTCAAATGTCAGAATTACAGAAATGGAGAACAGATTAGTAGTTGTGGGGGGCAGGCTATGGTAATAAAAAAGTATCAGGAAGGATCTTTATGGTGAAGAGAATGTCCTCTATTTTGACTGTATCAATGTCAATATCCTGGATAATATTGTACTACGGTTTTTAAGATGTTACCTTTAGGGAAAACTGGGTAAAGGATACACAGGATCACTCTGTACTATTTCTTACAACTGAATATGAATCAACAATGATTTTAAGATGAAAATTGAAAATATAAGAAGTGGCAAATCATTTGGAAAATGATTTGGCAGTTTCAATGAAGTTAAAAGCTAACCTATCCTATGACCTAGCCATTCTAGTTCTGTGTAAGTATCCAGGAATAATGAGTACATTTGTCCATAAGAAGATTTGAATAAGAATGTTCATAGTAGCTTTATTCATAACAGCTGAAATTTGGAAACAGTCCAAATGCCCATATGGAGGAGAATGGATAAACAAATTGTGGTATATTCATACAATGGAATACTTCTTATAAAAAAAAGGAACTGATGCACACAAAATACGGATAAATCTCACAAACATGTTAAGCCATGGGAATCAGATACAAAAGAGTACATACTATATGATTACATTCACAGGAAGCTCAAGAACAGGCAAACTCTTTGATTATGGTAGAAGGTAGAATACTGTGTACTGGTAGCAGGGGAATGGTGTCAACTGGAAACAAGCTGGAGGAACTTTCTGGAATGACAGAAATGTGGCTACACAGATATACACAAAATGTTAAAACTCATTGAGCTCCACACTTAAGGTTTATGCATTCTATATTAATTATACCTTAAATAAAGTACTGTGGAACAAATCTCTGTTCATGGGGGTGGGGAAGACATGTCAACTGATCCCACTGTGTACTTTATTTGAATCCTCTTAGATAAGCTATAGAAAAACCTACTTACGGCACTTAGGAGAAATTGAAAAGATGAGTTTCTAATTGATGACATTTGTGAAGTTTCTAGGTATAAAATAATAATTACTGTTAAAGAGTTTTTGTCATTTCGAGAGGTATACTGAAATAAGTGATATATCTAGGATTTGCTTCACAATAAAACAGAAGAGGAGTGGGAGGATATAGATAAAACAAGACTGGCCATGCATTGATTTGTTTAACCTGCATGGCTGGATTATCATCTATTTTTTTACTCCATGATAAAAAGGTAAAGTTTTAAAATATGAATAAAAGATACACACGGGTAGCTTTATTATTGCCAGTAGAACAGAAAAATCATCTTCCGAGATAGCTCAAGGGCTGGTAGGGACAGTTAATGCCTCAAAGAGAATCATGGCTTGCCTGCACCAGCTGTCTTCATCAAGGAGTGAGGATCTCCAAGGGTAGAAAACCACCCTGTACCCAGTGGACACCGAGTGTATAGCTAACTTATATTTGAGTTCTTTCAATTAAAATGTGTTTACGTTAGCACATTATAGATACACTGTAGCTCCATAAGGTGTCTATCTACTTTAACAAATTGAAGCACTGGGATCAATTACTTTTTTCAACCTTCATGTGCTCTCCTGTTTTCTCTAAGGACCTGATGTTATTTTATGAGGATGATCCAAAGCCACTTTTGCCGACAATTCCTCCTTCCATTATCTCGTCAACTAAATGGCTATCAGAAGGGCCAGCAGACGTTTGTAACCTCTGGGATGCAGGTAAATTGGTTAAAAGATTAGAAAGGTGACTCAGAAACATGAATAAGAAGCATTGAACAGGAATTGCTTTTCATCAGATTTTATTTTGTGAAATACAGCAGCAATGGCTTTAATTTCACTTTGATAATGAGGGATGAGACTAGCATGGATGAATTCAACCCACACATGATCCTGTAATCTTAATTAACATTTGTTTCAGTGGGGTTTTATTCCCTCTGTTTTGCTTTTTTCCTTTATCATTGTGTCGAAAATTATTAACTGCAAACCTCAAATCTCTTATGAATGGTTTTAAATGCAGAAAAATTAGAGTTCCTTTTTTTCATTTGTGTTAACTTCTCTTTGATAAAGAGTTCAAATTGTGACATTTTTCATAAGCAAGCATTGGACCAAAATGTGAAAAGCAAGATGTACGGCATCCCACAAATTGGCTAATCACCTCTTGAATAATTAGCATTAGAGAAAGCATGGTATAAAATGATACAAACTGCCCTCCAATAAATGGCATATCCATTTCCACCTGGGCTTGGCTGCTACTCGGGCTCTGATTGATTCACACTGGAGCCACTCCATACTGTCCCTGTTCTTCAGAAACTCAATTTTTAATACATTCTTCCTCTTGCTTTTCTCAAAAAATAGGACTCAGGACCCTCTGCCAAGATGAGAATGAAACATTCTCATTAGTATCTTTCAGCCCTTCATTTATCTATGCTTTTCTATTCAGCCAGGCATCCTTTCCCTCACTGCAGAGGTGGCTCCTTATGTTTCGAGTTTCATCTGCTCATCTTTAGGCCACGTGCTGTGATTTCCTCCTCCTATAGATCCCCAATATCCAAAATATAAAAACTGTAGTCAATTAGAATAGATTTTTTACAGGTTCACGTTTGTATAATTTTCTTATAAAACTCGTCATGAGAATGATGAGGATATTTCAATAAACACGGAACACGGAGTTGTGGGTTATGGTGATATTTGTAGTACAAGGATGGTATTATTACTCACATGGATAATTCGTTATAAGTGCTTACCATTTTCAAGACAGCTTGCTCCATATTCTTAGAATACACTTTATGTCAACTGATCCAGATCCAGAAGCTTGAAAGAAGAGTGGTAAGGAAAACGTTTTTTTTTTTGTGATCTAATGTCCCCTCGTAGTCCCCCACCCCCAACATTTTAAAAATAGGCTTCATTTTTAAAAGCAGTTTTAGGTTCACAGTAAAATTGAGTGGAAGGTACAGAAATTTCCCCACATACGCCTGCCTCCAGACAAGAACAACCTTACATCTGTTGCAGTCAGTGAACCTACGTTAACGCTTTCATTGCCCAAAGACCATAGTTTCCATTAGGGATCATTCTTCGTGTTGTGTATTCTGTGGGTTTGGATGAGTGTCTGAAGACACGGATCCGCCACTACAGTATCATACAGACTAGTTCACGGCCCTGCCAGACTCCTGTGCTCTGCCTGCCATTCCTCCCTCCCTCCTAACCCCTGGCCGCCGCTGATATTTTAGCTGTCTCCATAGTTTTGCCTTTTCCAGGAAGTCCCGTAGCTGAGCTCATACAGGATGTGGCCTTTTCAGATTGACTTCTTTTATTCAGCAGCTCACATTGAAGGCTCCACCATGTCTTTCATGGCTTGATAGCCCCTTCCTTTTTAGTGCCGAATGGGATATACCAGGGTATTTACCCATTCACCTGCAGAAGAACATCTTGGCTGTGTCTAAGTTTGGGCACGTTTAAATGAAGCTGCTGTGAATATCCATGGGCACATTTTCGTGTGGAAATAAGTTTCCCCTGCCAACATTGTAATACAAGTGAAATGGAATATAAATGAGGCTAAGAGGCAGCCCTTAAGAGGAAAAAAGTCACAAAACATATTGACTGAAGGATGATTCCACCATGTTCCTTGGTTGGAACTCATCTTGATTGGAGGAGTTTTCCTACTTTTGAGCCTTCCTTTTCTCCCGCTTTTCCTACCAATCTCAGAGGTATCTTGCTAAAGTGCAGGTCTAAGCATTTCGCTTCCCAGCTTAAAAACTTTCCACAGTTTTCCACACCAATAGGATATCTAGTTTTTTCACGCTATCATAGGAGACTTTTCATGGCCTGGTCCCCGCCAACATTTGTGACCTCATCACCCAGTACTGCCAACATTCACATTGCTCTACGACGTTCTGTTACTTGTGTAGTTTCTTCTCCTTGGAAAGTCTTTGTTCCAGTTACTTCAGCTGTGTAATACATTGCTCTCAAACTTGGTGGCATAAAATAACCATTTATTCTGTTCATGGATTCTCTGGGTCAGGAATTAGGACAGGGCACAGTGGGGATGACTTTTCTCTGCCCCATGACGTATGTTTGGGCCTCAGCCCGAGAACACAAAGACTGGGGACAGGAATCATCTGACGGCGCATTCACTCATGTGTCTCGTAGTTGGTGCCCACTATCGGCTGGGGGCCTCAGTTTCTCTCCACATGAGCCTCTTCATGTGGTCTCTCCACATAGGCTAGTTTGGGCTTTGTCACAGCATGGTGGCTGGGTTCCAAGGGTGAGCATCCGGTAAAAGAAAGGACCAGGCAGAAGCTGAATAATCTCAAAAATCATGCTGTGATACTTCCTTCCCATTTGGTTCATAAAGCAATCATAAAATCTTGCCCAAGATCAAGGGGAGGGAATGTAGACCCCCCCACACCCCTCTATGGACAAATGTCAATGTCATATTGAAAGAAAAGCATACAGATTGATGTGTGTGTTAGTATAGTCATCTTTGGAAAATACAATCTGCCACAGTCCTCCACAAAATTATGGATGCTTGACAAAATTCTATTTAAACAGCAAGGCCCAGCTCAAATGTCACTATTGCTATAAAATCTTTTCTACATAACCAGTTTTTCCTTTCACTGTGTTCCAATGAGACTTTACCTATAACATTAGATATGAATTTATAGTTGTGTATCATTTTATAAGTTTTATCTATTTTTAATTAGATAAGTTATAAGTGAATATACTCTTATTTTTTCAAATTCAAACAATATAGAGTAAAAAATCTTCCTTGACTGTCCCTTATCCCAACACAGTTCCCTCCCCAGAGTTAACTTTTATTATCAATTTGTTGGTTACTCTTCAGTTCTTTTTTTGTGCATTTATATACATACCTGTACCTTTGAAAGTATGGAGAACTGACTTTATTTTGATTTGGAATTTTCTGTATTTTTCTGGAACTTTTTAAAGCAATATCACTTGGCAATCCTTTAGTGTATGTCAATATCTAGAGATTTATTATTATATATATAATATATATATAATATAATTTATATACTTATAATCCCACATTGCCTGGATATTATAGTTTATTTCCCTGCTGATAGACAGTTGGCGTTTTATATTTTTCACTATTACAAGTGATGCTTCAGTGAATAGCTCTGTGCACATATGTGGGTGTTTCTTTAGGGAGGATTCCTAGAAATGGAATCCCTGGGTCATAACTAAAATTTTCATTTTAGTGAATACTGCCAAATAGCCCCTCAAAATATCAGTACCAATTTACACTGGCTTGCATTTTATAAGAGTACTTATTCACTCATACCCTCACTGGCACTTGATATTTTTCAAGTCTTACATTTTTATCACTTGGAAAAGGTTGCATTGCGTGGTAGGTATAATTTGCATATCTCCATGTATTTCCTCGTCTGTGCATTGCCTGCTTTTATCCTTAATCTGTTTTTCTTTTGGATTGTGCCTTGTGTTTATTTAAATTAAATGACTTTGTAACGTTTTTATATATGTTGTTAACCTTAAGAATAAAAACTGCCAGTTATTTTATGGGCAAAAGATGGGGTTATTTGGGAATAAAAGAATTGCAATCCAGGATAAACAAGTCGTGGCCAAACATAGGCAAATCCAAGGAACAAGAGCAAGGTACACTTTCTTAAGGAGAAAATGGGTAGTTGGCTACCATTTACCATTAGCTGGCTACCCAGCTAAACGTCCACTGGGGTAAACTGAGAGTTCCAAGTGTAGGGGCTCCTCATTGGCTGAGCTGTTGCTGGAGCGGAGGGGGATAAGGAAAGTTACCTAAACGGTAGAGTAATGTGCACGTGCAAGGTCAACTCCAACTTTTCCTGCTTCACCTGCAACTGACTGGAGTGGTAGGGCGTGAGAGCTCCCCTGGGGAGATCTCCAGACTCCATTTTAGTGAGGGTTCTCCATTACTAATTTCCACTTACTAATCCTTTCTGTTACTTATGTTGCAAATACCATCTTCTAGGCTAGGGACTGTTTTTCAGATTTCTTTATAGAAGATTTTTGTTTTCTTGTTTTTGTAGAAGTTTTATTTTATGTAGTCATGTGTATTATTATTTCCTTCCAGAGCTTTTGTTTTTTATATTTTGGTAAATTTATTTTATATTGAAGTATAATTAACATACACTGTTACATAAGTTTCAGGTGTGCAACATAATGATCCAGCAATTCAGTACACTACCCAGTAGTGCTCACCACGATAAGTGTAGTCACCATCTGTCACCGGACAACATTATTACAGTCGTATTGACTATATTTCCTGTGCTGTACTTTTCATCTCTGTGACTTACTTACTTTATAATTAGAGGTTTGTACCTCTTAATTCCCTTTATCTATTCCATCCCCCCACACCTCCCCTCTGGAAGCCACCGGTTTGTTCTCTGTATTTGAGTCTGTTTTATTGTTTGTTTGTCACTGTTTCTTTGTTTGTTCCTTTGTTTCATTTCTTAGATTCCACATATGAGTTAAATCATATGGTACTTGTCTTTTTTTTTTTTTTGGTCTAACTTTCCAAAGAAGACAAACAGATGGCCAACAGACACACGAAAAGATGCTCAATATCAGTAACCATCAGAGAAATGCAAATGGAAATCACAATGAGATACCACTTCACACCTGTCAGATTGGCTAGAATAAAAAGGACAAGAAATAACAAGTGTTGGCAAGGATGTGGAGAAAAAGGAATCTGTGTGCACTGTTGGTGAGAATGTAAATTGGTGCAGCCACTGGAAAACAACATGGAGGTTCCTCAAAAAATTACAAATAGAAATACCATATGATCCAGGAATCCCACTACTGGTATTTACCCAAAGAGGATAAAAACAGCAATTCAAAAAGACACTTGCACCCCATGTTTACTGCAGTATTTACGATGTTCAAGATACTGAACAGCCCAAGGGTCTGTCAATAAATGGGTGGATAAAGAAGATGTGATATGTGTGTGTGTATATTTATATATATGTGAATAATATTCCATTGCATATATATACATATATATTCCATCGTGTGTGTGTTTGTGCGTGTTTATGTATATATAAACACACATAGATATACACATATATTGTCATGAAAAAGAGATCTTGCCATTTGTAACAACAACAAATTATACCCTAGAGGGTGTAATTAATGCTAAGTGAAATAAGTAGAGAGAGACAAATACCATATTTGTGTGTGTGTGTGTGTGTGTTTTGTTTTGTTTTAGAGAGCACGTACACGTGTGTACAAGTGGCAGGGCAGGGGGGCAGAGGGAGAGAATGCTCAAGCAGACACTTGGCTAAGTGGGGAGCCCAACTCTGGGCTCGATCCCAGGACCCTGAGATCATGACCCAAGCCAAAATCAAAAGTTGGGTGCCCAACCAACTGGGCCACCTTGGTGGCCCTTTGTGTGTGTGTGTGAGTTTAAAGATTTTAGTTATTTATTTGTCAGAGAGAGAGAGTGAGAGCATGCACAAGCAGGCAGAGTGGCAGGCAGAAGCGGAGAGAGAAGCAGACTCCCTGCCGAGCAAGGAGCCCGATGCGGGACTTGATCCCAGGACCCTGGGATCATGACCTGAGCCAAAGGCAGACACTTCACCGACTGAGCCATCCAGGCATCCCCCTTTGTGTGTTTTAAAGAAGGTTTCCCTTATATCAAATTCATAGTACATATTCACCAATTTTTAAATTTTGTTTTAGTGTTTTAATCCATCTGGATTCAAAGTATTATTGGTTCTAGATATGATGGGCAGCCAGTTGTCTCAAGAACATTTATTGACTAGTTCATTTTTCTCTGCTGTTCTAAAATGACTCTTTAACCTATAGTAAGTAGTATCTGTTTAACAACTCTTTTCTGTTCTCTTAATCCATTTTTCCAGTCCTGGTCTGTTTAAAATTTTGTGACTACTGTAATAATATGACATAGTATGGATGTATTCTATTTTACTTAACCAGTATTGTATTAATGTTAGCTTAATTATTTCCATATTTTTACTATTATAATGATGAAATGACATCTTTGTCCCCTCTCACATAAAGTAGGCTTTTTATTTATTTCATCATTATTTATTATTTATTATTTTATTTTTACAATTTGATGCAGATTCTTTTTTTAAAAAAGATTTTATTTATTTATTTGACAGTGAAAGACACAGTGAGAGAGGGAGGGGCAGGGGGAGTGGGAGAGTGAGAAGCAGGCTTCCTGCCAAGCAGGGAGCGCGATGTGGGGCTTGATCCCAGGACTCTGGGATCATGACCTGAGCAGAAGGCAGACGCTTAACAACTGAGCCACCCTGGTGCCCCTGATGCAGATTCTAAAATACATTATTCTGAATTTCTGTTGATAAATTCTGTCCAGTTTACAACTACCTTGTCGTCAGATGGTTCTGCTTTACGTGTTATGATTTTGGCAACTTCAGCCCATGGCAAAAATACAGGAGGAAAGTCATTCTGTACAACATCCTCTCCTCTCGTGCCTTCTCCCTCCTCGGGCGCTCATCAGTCTGCTGTTCACATGGGCCTACAGCGTGGGGGAGTCCTTGCGCCCTCACTGACCCTCTGTCATGGCTCCACTGACCCCATCCCTTTCTTTAACTGCCTGAGTGGCCACTCTTGAATTTTGTGCTCCTCATTCTTTGCTTTCTTCATAGTTTTACTACTTACTTTTATTCTCTAAACAGTATGTTACTTGGTTTTACAGGGTTTTCAACTTTACCTACATGGGGTCATTTTGAATTTGGTTTTGGTGACTTCTTTTATCAGTCAGTAACACGTTCTTGAGATTCATCTGTGCGTGTACATGGTTGTCGTTTGCTTCCACAAATGCTGCACAGTGTTTACTGTATACGTACGTTTGAGTGTGTGTGTTCTGTTCCACTATCATCAGTACCATGGCAAGGATTTTTGCATTGTGAACAGTGCTGTTCGTGAACATACTTACATACGCCTCCTGCCTCTCGTGAACAAGAGTTGCTCTGGGGCATAGATTTGGAAATGAAATTGCTGATGTTTCAGTATACACATCTTCAAATTAACTAGATAATGCCCAGTTTTCTCCAGAGTTCTAGTTGTCCCACGTCCTCACCCAGCCTTCATATTGTCATTTTTAGGAAAAGAAAAATCGCCAATCTATTGAGTGAGAATTAGTATAGTATTTGTTCAAGAAGTTCTTTCAAATAATGAAATGCAGCGTATTTTCATATGTGTGTAGTTCAGTCATGTTTCCTCATCTGTGAAATGTCTGTTCATGTCTTTTGGCCATTTTTCTATTTGGTTGTTTGTCTGTCTCTTTGTTGATTTGTAGGAATTCTGTTACCTATTCTGGAAGCTAAACGTTTCATTTTGTAAAGTTTCTCCAGTCTGTGACTTGTCTTTTCACTTTGCAAGGAGTCTTTTGGGTAATAGAAATTCTCAATTTTAATGAGGTAGAATTTTATTCTTTATGGATTGTACTTTTTGCATCTTGTTATTTAAATTCTTTCTTGTCTCAAGACCATATAGACCATTTCTGTCGAGGCTAAAATGTTCCTGGTTTTGCTTTCACACAATTACAGTTTTAATGCCTTTAGAACTGGTTTTTATGAGTGGTTGAAGCAGGAGTCCGGTTTTACTTCTAAATGGATAACCAGCTGTCCCGGCATCATTAATTGAAAAGTCTGCTTTTTCTCCAATGAAAGTTTGAAAAGCTGTGATGCTATTTATATCCTAAAGCAAGTTTACCCATATGTATGGATTTGTTTTTGGACTCTGTTCTGCTCCAGAAGTTATGTGACTGTCCCTGCACCAACAAATAGTTTTAATTACCCTACCTTTGTAATAATTCTTGATGACTTTTTCCTCATCAGGAGTGTTTTTGTCTCGTTTTGGTCTTTTGCTTTCCCACATAAAAGCTTGTCCAGTTCTTTGGGGGGAAAAAAAAGACCTATTAGTTTTGACTGACACTCCCAGTCTACCAGACTGTGTCCTGGGACCCAGCAACTGTAGAAATGAGGCTGAACCAAATTTAAAGGCACCGGCAAGGCTTAATGGGGGCAACAGCTGCAGCTGAAGGGAAACACAGCCCTGACAAAGGAGCCAGACCTGAACACCAGCCAGTGACAATTTTAAAGGACCTAAGCCACACGAGGAGTGACATCTAATCCTGTAGGGGTGGGACAGTACACAAAACTGGGCATGCAGGCAGGGTTGGCAGAACAGACTTCTCCATTCATTGTATGTTTCATTTCATGTTAAGTCTCCATCTCTGGGCATGATTTTTAGCATTATAATGAGGGAGAAAGTCGGTGAAAAGTCCAATTTGGTGACCATCTTGTCTTGGACAAGTTTCAACCGGTCTAGGCTTGCTCCTTGGCTGGTGCTTTGCTAGGCAAGAAAAGTGGTAACAGTCGGCCAGAGTGTCCCAGGTGCAGAGGAACTTGTCCCCTACTGTGTCAGATCTTTAAATCGGTTTTTACTGATTTACAACACCACATTGCTCCATTCATATAAGTCTTCTTTAATACATTTTACAGTTTTCTTGCACACAAGTCTCCCATGTCTTTTGTCAGATTAAGTCCTAGATGTTTATGTATTTTTGTTGCTACCCTAAATGGTGTTTTATAAATTGCATTTTCCAACTGTTGATGGTGAAAAGGAGTGTAATTAATTTTTGTATATTGATTTTGTAGGCAGTAACCTTGCTTAATTAACTCTCACCAATTTTCCTAATTTATCTGTAGGTTCTTCTGGGTTTTTAATGTTGAAAGTTATATCATCTGTGATTGATGGCAAAATTGTTTCTTTGTTTATAAACTTTATCCTTTGTATTGTTTTCTTATCTCCCCATGCTAAGTAGAACCACTCAATGTTGAATGAAAGTGTGATCGTGGGCTTCCTATACTTGGTCTTTATCTTAAGAGAATTCTTTCAACATTTTGCCATTAAGATGAGTTTGCTGGGGGTGCCTGGGTGGCTCAGTGGGTTAAGCCTCTGCCTTCAGTTCAGGTCATGATCTCAGGGTTCTGGGATAGAGTCGCACATCGGGCTCTCTGCTCAGCAGGGAGCCTGCTTCCCCCTCTCTCTCTGTCTGCCTCTCTGCCTACTTGTGATCTCTCTGTCAAATAAATAAAAATCTTTTAGGAAAAAAAAAAATGACGGGTTTGCTGTATGTATTTTGCAGATCTCCGTTCCTAATTCATTAACGGTTTTCTCATGAGTATACATTGAATTTTCTCAATTTTTAGCATCTGTATTAATGCTTGTAGGTTTTTCTCCCTCGAGCTATTAATTTAGGAAGTAGTTGATTTCCAACTTGACTTCCTTGAATACACTCAATTTGGCCGTGTTCTATTTTCTTATGGATATGTTGCTGACTTTGATTTGCTGGTGTTTTGTTTAGGGGTTCTGCTTCTACATCTAGAAGTGAAATTAACTGGGATTATTTTTTCTTTTTGGGGGGGATTATCTTTTCTAATACTCTCTTTATCACATTTTGATATTGAGATTTCGCTAGACTCATAAAAAGAGTTGGAACCATTTGCTCTTTTTTTTGAATACTCCAGTTTGTGTAGGATTGTTTGTGATGATGCCAAAGTAGCTAAGGGCTCCTGTAAGTTCACTCACAGCCCCCTGAAGGGCTGCAGGCAGGGTAGGCAAGTCTGCACCCAGAATATATGCACTCCCGTGAGGGCAAAGCACTACTCCCTTTATAGTGGAGAGGTCCGGTATAACCAAGCTGACACCGGGTCACTGGCTGTTTTCCCTGGAAAATGGTGCCAGGCTAGGGATGTAGCTGTAACCTCTACTCTTGACAGCTTAGGCACTCTGCAGTTGAGTGGCCAGGTCACCCTGGCCAGGAGGAGTTCATGTCAGAGAGCCCTGCCAAGCCTCCCTCCCTGCCACTTGGTCAAAGCCTATTGGACAGCCACAGGAGTGACCAGGAAAAGAGGACAATTGGCAGCCAGTAAACAGAGTGTCTTGCCCACCCGCTTTTTGAGGGCCTCTTCCCCAGGGAATGTCCCATGGCAGGCATTTCTGCGGGTCATGAATATCCTCACATACACATCCCAACAGGTCCATCCACATACTTCTTTGTCCCCAGTCTTGTTACCTCTGCATCATCCCTGGGGTCATCTCCAGCCTACAGAAGACAAGCACAACAAAGCTCGTGGGGAATGCTGGTGCCCTCGCAGAGTGCATTCCGCAGGCCCTGGGGAAGCAGGTGTCCTCCAGGGCAATTAGAAGGTGGCTGAGCATGTTGTATGTAATAGATCCCGCCCAGTAGTCCCATCGTGTGGAAGCTTGAGGTTTCCTTTCCAGGGCGCCAGAGAAGTACCCGTTGTTCTGAAGGCCATTCCTGAGTCCCGTACAGGATGCTCTCTCGCTCTCTGGCACGCGCCCGCTCTCTCTCCCTCTTTTTTTCCAGTCCTGCTGAAGTGTTAGGGTCTTGGGAGACTTTCCTGAACATTTTACAAGAAATTGACACACCACTGGCACTCCCTGTGCCTTGTCCCCACTCTGTCTTCTCAGTAGCGCTAATCAGCATCTGAAGCACGCACCTATTTGATTTAGTAAGAGGCTAGTCTGATGCGGGAATTCCCTAGCCCACCCATGGGTGTCATAGTGAATCGGCCATTAGCAGAGCATTGACGCTGGGCTCTGCTCTTTGCTGCTTCTAGGTATATACTTTGCTTTTTAAGCAGTTGCGTACGGTATTTGTGTGTTGCTCATGAACGGGGTGCATTGTACTGGTGTCTTCCATCCTGAGGGCAGTTGCTGTGTGCTTTCGCATTTCTCCGCAAGAGTCTTTATATCAATCATCAGAGCATTACAAAGCATGCTTTGAATTACAGAACTGACTACAGAAATTTGAGAGGTTATCAACATAGCAACTGTATATTATATGGTTGGTATTAAGAAAACCAATTAAAATCTTTTTTAACTTAATTGTTCCCTCCTTTTTAACCTCAAAAATATAGGAAAACATGATTCACACATGAAAAATAGACATAAGCGAAACTATTAAAGGCTTCCATTGAAAGGAGTGAATAGAGCAAAATCACAATCATTTGCAGTAGAAGTCAATTAAATAATTAAAAGGCTGGCAGGATATAACTACATTTAAAGATGCCACCTTTTGTTTGTCACACACTGGCCAAATTTGTTCATCATTATGATGACTAAAAGAAATATTAAGAGATACTGACTTTTGAATTCTTTGTGAATTTTAGGTCAAGAAACCACCCGGCCTAAATCCTTTTCTCCCTTACTAATGAGTCTGTGTATTATAAAAATGTCACATAACCCCACCAACAGTCCAAATTAGGAGAACCAGACAATCTAAAGTAAGGTGATAGGTTCTTCATCAAAATGACTGACCTCTCAGACATCTTAGTCCCAAGCGGACTTATATGAATGAAACAAATGACTGTGTATGTTTTTCCAGAAATGAGTAAATTATTTGTGCCAGCCGTGGTGCTAACTACTTGATACTCAGTGATATACCAGATCCCTGCCTTTCTGTAGCCCCCGGCCCAGGGATCAAGTCTAATCAAGTCTAATCGGACAAGTGAGGTAAGTGTAAGAATAGGGAGAGGACAGGGAAGCACCCGGGAGGGCACCTGTCCCTGATTCAGGTGTTAGGAGAGGCTTTCTGGAGAAAGTGACCTGAGCAGAAGACAGACATTTAACCGACTGAGCCACTCAGGAGCCCTGAGACCAGGACACTTTTGATGTGAAGGGCAGCACGATGAATAATTATGCCAGGATCACAGATGTAACGCTCGAGTCCTTAGGCAAAGGGACATTGCTGTCATCTGGGTGTTTGTGCCCCCCTCCCCAAATTCATATCCTGAAAACTTCATGCCCGAGGTGATGGTATTAGAAGGTGGGGCCTTTGGGAGGTGATTAGGTCAGGAGGATGGAGCCCTCATGGCTGGAATCAGTGATTTATAAGAGACCCCATCGAGCTGCCTAGCCCCTTCCACCCTGCCAGCACACAGTGAGAGGTTGGCAGCCTTCACTAGACCCTGACTATGCTGGCGCCATGATCTTGGACTTCAACCTCCAGAACTGTGAGGAATAAATTTCTGTTGTTTATAAGCTGCCCAGTCTGTGGCATTTTGTTATCACAGCCCTGACAGACTAAGACCGGCGTGTGTGCCCCGTCTCCTGATGAATGATGTTGAGGGGTGTCAGTTGTGTCTGAAAAACACTGGGGAGCCTCCGAAGTGTTCTAAGCAAGGATGATAATAATATAACCTTGCTTCAAATTGGCTGTGGAGGTAGTGGAAAGAAAGGATCGGAGGAGGCAAGTTAGAAAGAGCAATTGGGTCAAAACAGAATTAGAGACTTCAGACATTTCTAAAATGCAACTCTAATCAGGTCACAACTGTGAGAAGGTTCCCTTAGGATGAAGTCTTAGCACTTTAGCACGACAGATAAGCTCCTGGTTTTCTCTCCAGCTGTACCTGTCACCACCCTCCTCCCCTGTCACATGTGATGGTCCAGCTATGGTTGCTGAACTACTTGCCTTAAACACCATGTTGTCTCCAGTGCTTTGCTCACGCCCCTTCCTCAGCTGGGATGCCCCGCCCCTTGCACGTGAATTCATTTGTGTGAATCCTTAAGATTGAGCTAAGATGCTGTTTCTCCCTGGAAGCCTTTCCTGACACACCGAAGGCAGGGTTACTGCTCATCTTCTGGGTTCTGTGTGCTCCCGATCTAGCATCGATTCTCTCTCGTAATTGCGTTATTCCTCCCTGCTGTCAAACCAACTAGACCATGATTTTTTAATTTAGGTATAACTGACGTAGAACATTATGTTAGTTTCAGGTGTGCAGCCTAATGATTCAGTATTTGTGTATATTGCGAAACGATCACCGCCGTAAGTCTAGTTAACATCCATCACCGGTACATCATCACAATTTTTTTCTTAGGCAGAGAATACTGTGATGTTCCTCAAGATTTACTGTTTAGCAACTTTCAAATATACAATACAGTGATATTAACTAAGAGCCCCCATGCCATACATTAAGTCTCCTTGACTGACCTATTTTATAGCTGAGAGTTTGTACTTTTTAACCCCCTTCATCCATCTTGCTCATCCCCTGCCCCCTCTGGCAGCTGTCAGGGTGTTCTCTATACCCATGAGTTTGTTGTGTTTGGTTGGTTGGTTGGTTGGCTTTGTTTTGTTTTTTAGATTCTACACATCAGTGAGATCATACAGGATTTGTTTTTCCCTGTCTGACTTATTTCACTTAGTGTAATGTACTCAAGTTCATCCATGTTGCAATGGCTAGATTTCCTTCTTTTTTATGGATAAATAATCCTCTGTGCGTGTGCGTGTGGGTGTGTGTGTGTGTCCCGTTTTCTGGATCCATTCATCCATCAGTGGACATTTAGGTTAGATTGTTTCCAAATCTAAGCTATTGTAAATAATGCCGCAGTGAACACAGAGGAGCAGATATCTTTTCGAAGTTAGTGTTTTCATTTTCTTCCGTTAAATACCTAGATGCAGAATTGCTGGATCATACAGTATTTCTGTTTTTAATTTTTTGAGAAACCTCCACACTGTTTTCCACCGTGTGATCGCCAACTTACATTCCCACCCACAGTGCACAAGATCCCTTTTTCTCCACATCTCCACCAATGCTTGTTATTTCCTGTCTTTTGCTTTTGTTGTCTTTGCTTTTGGTGTCCAATTAAAAAAGTCCTCACCAAGACTGAAGTCACAGAGCTTGCCATCTGTGTTTTCTTTAGGAGTGTCATGACTTGAGGTCTTGCCTGAAATCTTTGAGGCATTTTGAGTTGATTTGTGTGTACGGTGGAAGGTAGTGGTCCAGCTTCATTCTTTTGCATGTGGCTGTCCTGTCTTCCCACCACCATTTACTGAAAAGACTGTCTCTTACTTGGTTGCTTTGTAGTAAATTAGTTGACCATTATAGGAGCGGGTTTATTCTGTTCCATTGATTTGACTATGATTTCTTTTTGAGAGGTCTGTGTCTTGTTCATTTTATTCTCTTCCTCTAAGCCGGTGTTTAGCACATAGTAAGTATCCACTAAATATCCACTAAATAAGTGTCACTCTGAAGCACCCCTAAACGGAAGACAGTCATCCTCGCAGTGTTCTTTCTGTATTTTTGGCAGATACTTTAATTGTGTCTCCAGAGAAGAGTTATCAGTTTTGTAGAAGAGCAGCATGAGCAGCGCACGGGTGTACCCCAAGTCCACCGAGGAGGTTTACTACCGGCAGAGTCAGCTTTTGAAATGATGTAGGATTTTCCTCATCCCTGGTTGACACTTGATTGTTACATTAGCCAAGGGATAGTCTGTTTAAGAGGAGGAAGCACTCAAAACGCATAAAATTTGAAATCATGTTCAAGGATATAAAGAGGGAATATACAAGAGCACCGGTGTTAGCCCAGCTTTTATTTATTTAGCTTTTCCTTTCACGTCACCTCAAGTCTGGTCTGAAAGCAGAATCTGTCTCCGGTGTGGCAAGAGCCCAGAGACAGCATGGGTGATTTCTCCCCGGTTTCTGGATGTTGTTACTCAAGGTAGTGGGTTGTAGAGGGAGGAAAGTCTAGAGGGCAGAGAGCGAGCTGAGCAGCTCTCTGTGGGGAAGAAGTGGGGAGGCAAGACTAAGGGATTTCTGAGAGATGAAGGAGCACCCCTCAAAGGCGGAGGTGGGTCTTATTCTTCCCTGAGTCATTGGCAGGATATTTTCAAGCTATGACACACACCCCTCCGCAGTGTGCCAAAAGAGGTAGCTATTTTTTTTTTTTTTTTACAATTCAAAATAATCTTAAATTTCCTGATGACCGAAAATAAAAGCTTATTTTGTTTCCTCAGTCATTTCCGTTTTAAACTCAGTCAATTCAGGATTTCCTTTTCTCCCTCCTCTCGAGGGTGGCATTCAAGTTTCAGAGACCAGCTTTAGCATCAGGACTTTGGGGATGGGCATCTCTTAAAACTGTCTTCTGCTCAGAGGAAACAGCCCACTGTTTTCTAATTGTCTACATCTCTCTCTGCCAGAGTCCACCGGTATCTTAATAGCACTGTGTGGGTATAAGGTATGAGGCTGTGTCTTCAGCATCCTCTCTGTCCCACTGGTGAAGCCCTCTCACACCTAATTTTTAAAAAAGTTTTAACTCTGCTTTCGGGATGCTGGTTATATGTGTGCTCTGCATTTCAGAGATCTGAGCGTTCCATTACTATTTTTAAAAAAAGGCACCACAAACCTCAAATATAGGTCATCACCAGACATGCCCAATCCCTTAATACAATCCTGAGGGCAGAATTGTATCGTCTAGCGATTCAGCCCTGTGCCCTTGTTATTGATTTCAGTCCAGCGCGCCCAGATGTTCAAATCACAGCTTCACCTTCTCTGAAGTTGGCCATTCGCACAAAATGCAAATAATGGTACTGGATTTTTCCTCTTCCTATGGCTTCGTATGCTTTCAGAGGACTGGGTGAGGTAGACGCTGAATGACCTACTTTCTCATGGGTTGATTAGACTCCTACAAGTGTCCTTTTTCCCTTTTGAAAGATGTGATAGCATGTGTGTGCACACACATGTGTGCGTGTGTGAGAGAGAGGCAGAGAGAGATGGCAGCACTAATGCCCCACAGAGGTATTCGGAAGTGCCTCAGAGTTTGGCAGCAGGTGTTTCTTTTGTACTCGGGACCGCAGTATGGCCTTGCCGCAAGATAAGCAAAGGGCTGTCGCTGTTACAAATCTTGATAGCTTTGTGTGGCTCATGCCAAGGTCAAAGACTTAGAATAAATATAGATTAAAAGGACGTCTTGCTTCCTGGAAGGTATTTGACTCATTTAATTTAGAAAAGAAAAGCTAAGAATGGAGTACCTCACGCTTCACTAATGATAGTTACCAGTCATTTACTGCCTACCAACTTCGGGAAAGCTTAATTATTCAGAAATATTCAGTCACTAAATTGTGACAGTTCTATGACAATCATATCTTAACTGTCATCTCTGGCCCTCCTTTAGGGGCTCTTGTCATCTGTCGCCTGCTCTATTAGGACACCTTTGTCAGTGATCTTTGCGCCGGAACCTCACTCCTATCAGTCGCATAATCTCCACAGAGATCTAACACACAAATCTTCAAAACAGCCTCTAATGGCTTTTCATTATCTACAGATGAAAACTATACTCCAGACTTCTTACATTTTCAGTAGTGTGGTGGACTAGAGGCTCTGAAGAGCTTCCCGCTAAGGGTTTGAAAAAAACCCCAACAACCTAGATTCTGGATAAAAGATACCTTTTGATACATTGTTGAGATTTGGGGAACCAAAGGAAATCTCTAAGGGCAAAACAGAACAAAAATCATGCCGTATAAACCTGAGACCTGGAACCTCTTTGGAGCAGGGAGCTGTGAGCGTGAAGGACTGTAAAGACAGGCTTCCCTGAAGGTGAATGCTGACATCAGCACCTCTGAGCTGGCAGGGGGGAGGAAGTGGAGCCTCACACTTGGCCCTCAGTGGGGCACCCAAAAGGGGGTTGCCCTGGCTTCCAGTGTGTAGTCCCAGCTCCTGACAAAAATACAGAGCCTTTCTGGGGGCCCCACTGAGACTCAGGATTCTTACAGATTAACCTCAAAACAAACACGATCTCATAGTCTGTGTTTGCCAGAAACACAAGGAATAAGCCTCCGTGCCTGAGTCTACAAGAACGCACACAGCAGAATTTAGCCTCCAAGGATTTCAGGTGTGAACTATTAGCCACACAATGTTAGCTGGCTGTGAGATATTTAAAGAAAAAGAAAAGGATGGAATCAGTGAGGGACAGATGATTAGACAAATTTGGAAAATAGCCAAATAAAACTTTCAGAAAGGAAAAATAAAACTGTTTGGAAGTAAAAACTCATTGGATATGGATGGATTCAACACTAGATGTGATAAGACAGAAGTGAGAATTGGTGAATTGGAATATGTATCCAAAGAAATTCTCCAGAATGCAATAAAGAGGCCAAGAAGGTAGAAAATATTTTTTTAAAACTGAGACACAAATGATAAATGAAGTGTAGTGTGGCCAATTAGAGGCAACATTTGATGAACTAATAGAAGATCATTTTTCCAGAACCGATGAAAGGCATGCATTCTAAGATATAGGGAGCATGATATATTTACAAATAGGATAAAAAACTACAAAAATTTGCAGACTCACATGTTAGAATTAACGTCTACAACACCAGAGGTAGAGAGAAAGACAGATTATCTATGAAAGAATAAGGGAAGACTTCTTTTTTTTTAAGATTTTATTTATTTATTTGACAGAGATCACTAGTAGACAGAGAGGCAGGCAGAGAGAGAGGAAGGGAAGCAGGCTCCCTGCTGAGCAGACAGCCCGATGCGGGGCTTGATCCCAGGACCCCAGGATCATGACCTGAGCCGAAGGCAGAGGCTTTAACCCACTGAGCCACCCAGGCACCCCAAGAGAAGACTTCTCATCAAGAAACCAAGAAGACACGGAATATTGTCTGCTTTCTCAGGGAAAAATATCTATCAACCTACAACAAGGTAGTCATTAAAGAACAAGAGTGAAATGAAGAGGTTTTCCAAGAAAAGATGTTTCAAATAAAAAGCGAGTTTTATCACCACGGAGTCCCAGTAAAGGAACTTGTAAACATTTATTTCAGGAAGAAGGAAATATTCCAGGAGGAAGGTCTGAAGACTGAGAAGAATAGTGAACAAAGAAATTGGTAGGAGCACCCGGATGGCTTGATCTGTTGAGCGTCCAACTCTTGATTTTGGCTCACGTCATGGTCTCTAGGTCGTGAGACCAAGCCCTGCATCAGGCTCAGCATTGGGCATGGAATCTGCTTGGGATTCTCCCTTTACCTCTCCCTCGACCCCTCCCCCACAAGAGAACTTGGTAAATATGTATGTCAAATCTAAACAAATTAGTCTTTTAAAATTAATTTTATATCTAACTTGTGGTGTTAGAAAAAGAACAAAAATGCTAGGTAACAATAGTGTGCAACTGAGGGAGGGTAAATTAGAGCTACAGGTTCTAAAGTCTCCAAATAAAAACTCAGGAGTTAGGTTACTATATTAACTTTAGACTCTGCCAGGCTACATATGTGTATTAGAACGTTCAATGGGACTCTTTCTGACTCTTTTGCTTTAGGTGTTAATAATAAAATGGATACCAGATATCCAGTCCATGTGTGGAGATTTTTTAAAAAATGGATGAAAACCTGCTCTGTAACTCTTGAGCCCCACCATCACCACACACACACACTCACATACACGTGCGCACACACATGCACACTCACACACACGTGCACATGTACATGCATGTGTACACACACACACACACACAGCAAGAGAGAGTTTGGGAGATTTTAAGGGGACAGTGTGGCGGGACAGAAAGAATCTGGGGAGGAGGACTGTTGCCAGGCTTTGAGCAGGTAACTGGACCCCCTTTGGGGGAGCGGGGACACTGCCGCTCACACCCAGCCCCAGTGAGAGGGGCTTTGACATATGCTTCCTGGAATTGGAGAACCAGCACCTGACTCATGCCCGAGATTGTAGTCAGGATCTGACCCTGGCCTGGGAGAGAGACAAGCTGACTTGGAGCTTTGGAGGTGAGGCCACTAGGGCCTGGCCTGTGCCCCGCGGTTGATCAGAGTTATTGCCGCACTGATGTGGGCCAAATGGGAAGAAAGCCACGGTGGTCATCTTGGGTCTTGTCCAGTAGGGCTGCCAGGAGAGCAGCAAGACCCCATCTGGAAGAGGCCGGAGGTCTGTGAGGACAGTGTCACGATCAGGCAGCGGGATAGGGAAGCTCATCACCGCAAACCTTGGAGTCGCCCTCGGCTTGCTCTTACAGCAGCTCCGCTTCTGGAATATATCGAGAAACTGGTCACCTCCCCCGCTGGTCCTGGTCCTGTTTACAGTTATCGCTCACACGGGGCCTGCAATGGTCTCCTTGCTCAGGACCTCTCCTCTCCCCGGATTCCCCATTGGCCTTTCTTCACTTAAAAGCCAAAGTGATTTTATTAAAAAGAAGTCATATCATTCCTTTGCTTAAAAACCCTCCAGAGACTTGTCATCTCACACAAGAGTAGCTCTGATCTAACTCCCAGCTTCCTTCCTGACTTCCCCTTCTCCCTGCTCGTTCTGCCACGATCTCTTAGACCCCGGGCTGTCCCAGCGACAGCCAGGTGCCCTCCAGCCTCTGGGACCTATGGTGACCCTTCCCTCCAACTGGAACGCCGCCCTCCTCTACTCCACATGCCTTTTCTTGCCCAGCTCCTTCAGCTTTCTGCTAAGCACCACCTTCCCAGGAAGACCTCCCACCCCACCCCACCCCGCTGGCCTGCTCATGCCCTGACCCTCCCCACGCCCTCCACCACTTCATTGTCCTCCCCAGAACTCATCACCTTCTGACGCACGGCGCATGGGCCTTTGGTTGTTAACAACTTTCTGCCCCTGTAACGCACGTCGTCACTGCACTCCAGGACAGAAACTTTGTGATTTTGTTCACGGTTGTATTTTTAGTTCCAAGGATGGTGTGTGCCACACTGACTGCTAAAAATCTTCTGAATGAGAGAGTGTAGGAAATGAATGGCGCAGAGAGAGGAGGGACTAATCAAGCTGAAATGACACAGAGTCATCCTGTGACCAAAGACTGAAAAATGTTCATTGGAATTAGCAATGAAAAGGTCAGTGGTCCTCCGAGAGGACAGCTTCAGTCGACGAGTAGGAATGGAAGCCCGATTGTGGTGCTCTGAGGGGGCAAACAGGAAAGAGGGAAAAGAGTTCATTGGTGGGAAATATTGGTTTTCAGTATGTTTGGGTGAGTTGAGCAGGAGACAGAGAGGCCCAGAAAAGTATTTAAAATAAAAGAGACCAGGCACCTCTGTGAGCTGAGAGGAGAAAGCCAACAAAAAAAAGGAGTTGAAGATTAGGAGAGGAGGCAAGTTGGGTGGCATTTCAGTGACACAGATGACAGGACACGCCTGAACAGTCACAGGACGTGTTTCTGACCCTCAAGACTGAAGGGAAGGGAACGAGGAGTGGTCGTGACAGTAGTTCAGTTGGCGGGCAGGAGGATGAGAAGCTGAAACAAATCCTTTGAAAAGCCTCTCTTTTCTCGAGGAATAGGGAAGATCATCTCCCAAAACGAGAGAGAAAATGTCCGGTTGGCAAGGGTGCTCGAGGAGAGCAGTGAAGGTTTGGAATTGTCTTTGAGAGAAATGGGAGAGCAGAGGACAAGCAAAAGAGTTCATGGACAGTCCCGAGGACCCATGGGGTTGGAGACCATGAACTTAGAGTTGAGAGTTTTCCCCCAGGAGCAGTCGGTCACCTGGTGTTAAAGGACTTTTTGTTCCCTTAGTGCCCGAGGTTCTTGGTCATGCCGCTTTGAAGAATGGAGAGGTAGCCCAGATGAAGAGTGGTGGGCGGCAAAGCAAAGTTTACAGAGCAAATGTATAAAGCTCCTGGAGGGGCACCTGGGTGGCTCAGTCAGCTAAGCATCTGCCTTCAGTTCAGGTCATGATCTCAGGGTCCTGGGATCGAGCCCCACATCAGGCTCTGTGCTCAGCCGGGAGTCTGCTTCTCCCTCTTCCTCTGCTCTTCCCCCCACCTTGGGCTCTCTTTCTCTCTCCTCTCTCAAATAAAAAAAAAAAAAAAAAATCATAAATAAATAAAATAAAGCAAGCTCCTGGAGAGGGATGGGGCCCCGAGAGGGTTCCCCTCAGAGTTTCTAAGTTTAGGGATTTGTTTGTTTGTTTGTTTTTTTAATAAAAGAGCTCTTTTGCAGAGCTATTTTAAGTAACCAGGCTGTGCTGAGTCCTGCCACTCAGGGCTCTGGTCACGTATCTCTCTGCCTATTAGGATAATGTCTACACGCGGATGGTCTTTTGGGCCTGATATCTGGGGGTTTACGTCTTAACGGCCCCTTGCCCATGATATTGGCAAGTGCTTTGTGGTTAATTGTTTCATTTTAGGATGATTTGCAGAAGTCACTTCTGCAAAGGCTGCGAAGTAGAATGTTAGTGCGGGTCCTGTCTCAGCTGCAGAACAGGATGTCGGTGCTGCTTGATCTTGGCTGCCCCGACTCCATCTGTTCTTGCTGGGGACGCTGACTCTGACTTCCTCACTGTCCAGCTAACTCCTGACACTGGCAGGGGAGAGGAAGAGGGGAGTCAGATGCGTGCCAGGCCCAAGGTGCTAGATGTTAACACTGAAAGTCACTGTGGGGAGCGTGCAGCGGGGAGGTGGTTGAACCAGATCTGGATCCCCCACATTAGGGAACGGTATGGTTAGGGGCCTCCTTAGGGTACACTGGAGAACTTTCACATTCACTCCACAGGAGAGCCAGCATTTGGGTGCCTGCTGTAGAAAGGCTGTGGATGGCCATACTAGCCAAAGCAGGAGCTGCAACCAGGAGATAGGTGACTATAGCAGTGGCCAGATGAAAAGGAGACAGACACTTGTCTCTTACTCCCTTCCTCTGCTCTGACACTGAATACAGCTGAGCTCCGAGGAAGGAGCTTTGTCTCATAAGTAGGTCAAAGACAACCTCCAGATGAGGGAAGGAAAGAGAACTAAAAGCAGGCCAGGGAGGGAGAGCAGCCAGCACAAAAGCCTAGGGGTGGGATAGCACCAGGGGTACAGGGACTCCTCCTAGTGATTCCGAGCACCTGATGTGTGTTGGGGTGGGTCACTGGAGACCAGAAGGAAGGTTGCACTTAGACTAGGCTGACGTTAGTGTGAAAACACTCCATCCACCCTATTGCCTCAACTCACTCCCAGATTTTCTTTCGCTTTGATCTCTGTGCTGTATTTTAAAATATTTCTTTGCACCTATCTTCAGTTCTGTCTTCTTTTCAACTGGAGTTAGTCTGCTGTTTAAGTCAGCAATTATTTTTTAAATTTCAGTTATGTATTTTTTTCATTTTTAGAAGTTCTACTTGGATTTTCTACTTGGTTTTGTTTTTATAATCTCTTATTCCTCACTCATATTTTCAAGCTTGCATGTTTTTCAGCTTATTAAGTGTATCAATGGTTATTTTATCCTCTGTGTTTTGTAATCGAAATGAGTTACCATGTCGGAAGACTTCGCCGGTGTAATTCTGGTGGCTTTTGTACTTGTAGGCACAGTACATAGTACAGAGTCCGTCCTCAATATATTGGTTACATAAATGAACGAATGAAAATATGTAGGAGGTGCTGAAATAAAAAGAGCAAATGAAACATTAATAGGCAAATTACAGTATAGTGCTGTAAGTCATATTATAAAAATATAAGCAAAGAGCTTTAAGAAAGTACACTGACTCTGCCTGAGAAAGAGAAATGGTGTGTGTCCTCTTAGGTAATCAGGAAAGTGTTTTCCAAAGGGACGTATGTTACATGACATGAGAAGTTGTCGTAGGTGAGGTTTTTTTCTTGGTTTATTGTGCTAAATAATTTCTACTTCATGAGAAATAACACTCCATCTGGATTCACAGTTTAAATGATATTCTCAGGTTCATTGCAGTGCTGCAGACTTTGACATGACTTTACACCCTATTGAAGTCAAGATCAGTTACCGGTCTGTACTAATGAGGAAAATACCGAGAATGATAAGTCTTCATCTCTTCATCATCTCTCCGTAGAACATCAGTTCTCTTGGTCAAAAATACCACCTACTAGGAACAGCGGGCACAAAGGAGACCCATCATGCTTGCGGTCAACATACACAGGAATTTCCGGGGGGAGGGGAGAGTACCGGGTGTGCGCTGATGCCCATCTGCCTCGAGTCAGGACCGCACGTGATGGGAACTCCTCAGGAGTTCTACCCCCTCTCCGGAGTGCGCCATATAATAATACCCAGGACGCTGTCACATTTACTGTGTGCCGGGTACCACTTCAAGCATTTCCTATATTTAATTCTTGTCAGAATTGAACCTCTGACCAATTTATCTTAATTTTGTATTCTCCAAGGGTGCCCTGTAGGGTTTTATTGGCATGTTAAGGTTTGGCCTAATGGTCACAGACACTTGTGCCTTTAGGCACCCGCTCATCTCCTCCAGCCTGGCATGTGCTCTGTAAAGCAGCAGACCCTCACATGCCAGAGATCAGTTTCCATCTCAACCCTAGCCCAAGCAACAGGAAACATGGTGCTAGGTAACGATCACTAGCTTCCCAAAGACGTGTTCAGCTTCAGTTTTTATAATGATAATCTATTAAGGGAAATTGTGATTTTTATTGTTGGTGAAACCATAACTATGATATAAAATTTAAAAATGAGCATCTGGTACCTATTTTATAATCCATTCTCTATGATCCATTTTCATAGCCTGAAAGTCTCAGCTGTCCTACTTGAAGAGGTTTTTAAAGCACCTCTAAATATGCCCATATCTTTATTTTCTTATGAGAAGTTAAGCCATTATCTTAAATTTATATTGAAGTAGTAAATATACTTGCTATATTTCATAGCCACATTTTCCAAAATATTTTTTTAACTTGGTTTCAGTATATTCTGCAGTTAAATGTGGTGATACATGATGAAATGAGATTTTCAAAAACCTACAACTATACACACACATACACACCCACATTTAACACAGATCAGAGGGAGATCTAACTTAATATTATTTGGGGTTTCATGCATATCCTGTAAGAAAGATATATTAAGAGTGTCATTGTCATGTCAAACATGTTACTCAATTTCACATTCAGTATCCATTTTAAATTAGTGGTTTGTCTGTCTTCGTTAAACCAATATATTAATGAGTAATTCAAATCAGCCCTCTATGTTAATAATTTATAACTGTGGCATCTTGGCAAAATGGACTTCTTATCATCAGATCCTATTTCCTTTGATTAACATAACTGCAAAAGTAGAAGCTCCTTTGGTTACACATTTTTAAACTGCAGAAAGACATATTTTGGCATCCATCTTTTGTCAGGCTTGCCAGCTCTCTGCTTTGTAGCTGTAATTGGATCCAATGTATCAGACCAACAGGAGAATTGATCAGAGCAATAGCTCTGCTGGAATTAACACCCATTATTAGATTCACAATATAATGGAATATAAAATAATATGCGATGATTATAGTACCTGAAATAAGGCAGTGGAATTATTGAAAAATGAAAGAGAGTTACCAGTATAGAATGTTCCTATCTGTAGGCAAAGTCTCTTAACTCAGAATTAAATCCAATGTTCCCTTTCAAAAATGATTTCATCATCATCTCCAAACGAGCAAAAACATTTTCAGTACCTTCAACAGCACAGCTCTTCTCCTTTGTCCTTCGGCTCAAAGCATGGAGAGGTGTTGTTGGTTTTTTTTTGGGGGGGGAGGGGTTTAACCTCCTTGCTTCAGGCATTTTAGTGATAGTCTGTATTTAAATTTGCAGCCTGATGTCTTATACAGGGAATAAGCTTCTTCCTAAAGATAACTATCAAGAGTAATCAAACCAGCTTTACGATGACTAATGTTTCAAGGTCCTATTTTGCATTAATCAAGGATATTGGCAGGTGTAAAGCATTGTACAATAAAGAAAACTGGGTACAGTCTCATAATTTAATACTGAGCTTCTCAACCAGGAGTCTGCCGGATAGATACTTGAGAACAAAGCTCTTTGACATTCAGGTTTAAATTGAAAGAAAATGAGAAACCAGATAAAGCAAGCCAACCAAATTAATTCACTCTGTAGTCCTCTCTGCTTTTTAGTGGAATTCAGAGAAATTCTCTCCCAGAGAAAGTTGGGAAGCCCTCATGAAACAATTGCTTTAGTGTTTACAGACTATACATTTATGTGCTTTGTGTTCAACCATATAGAAATAATATTTATTGCTGTTCTCCAGAAAATCTCCAGGAGTTCCTATGGGCTTCAGAAAATTTTCCACAAATGTTGCACATTCTTTATATGGGTCCAAGAAAACATCTACCCCACAGCCCTTTCTGGGAGGAGGCAAATAGGCAAAGATACCTGGGCCCATTGTGTACTTAATTCAGTCCTCCTCCACATGGCCCTGCATCTCTAAAAGTGGCACCAGGGACAAAAGGAGTGACCCCCCGGGGTAAACACCAGTCACTTCCCTGCTAGGGACCATTAGAAGAATTGTCAGTGAAGAAGTACTCGGTATAGCGGATTCTACCACACATTTTATTTCTTCTTCTTTGCCCCTAGTAAAAAGAGCATTGATTTAGAATTCAGGAATCAGAGGCTCTACCCTTCCTGATTCCGGAAGTCTCAGGTTCTCGTGTATATCACAAAGGGGCTGAATTAGGATGTCCCCAGGACTTATTTCTCAACAGTTGAGTTTATTTTAATGACTAGACCATCCATATAATGGATTGTTGAATTGGCATTATGACTGTCACATATTCTGCTAGTCACTTATGGGTTGAGCAAGTTGGAGAAGATGTGTGCCCTGAAGAAGTTTGCAGTATACTGGAGGTGATGTATCTGTAAACAAGAAATTATAATGAATCATCAACAACAAATTTGTTTACTGCTACAACAGAGCTTAGGACAGTGCCAGTCACATCCTTGTACTTAATAAATAGCTGTCAAATGAGAGACTAATATTTGAAATAATGAAATAAATGAAAAATATGAATATCTACATTGTATTATGCAAAAACAAAGAAAAGAGGGATTTGTTTTAGCTTGGAGGATAAAGGTTTCACAAAAGAGGTAGTATTTCCATTGAGTTTAGATAAATGAAACAATTTTTTGATAGAGGAGAAGGGTAGGAATAAAGGATATTCTAGGCTAAGGGAGCAGCATGAACAAAAACAGAGAGATATGTAAATGTATGTCTACCTAATGGACATCACCTTGGAAATTGGAAATCAGATATAAAGAGGGGGAAGAGCATTTCAGGCACAAAAAAAGCATGGGTGAAATCTTGGTAGGAAGAGGAAACATAAATTTGAAGAACTGAAAGAAATTAAGCATGGTAAGAACAGACAGGTTTAGGAAGAATTGTGCTACAAAATGGGGCAGCAAAGCAGAGGTGTGGTCTGTGGTGTCCTGTCCCCAGTGTCGCAAAGCTAGGAGACAATAGCTTTATAACTGGCCCACCCATCCCCTGGCTACTCAGCATCCATCCACATTCTTCTATGTACATTGGAACATCCAGAAAACAAAAACATCTCTCACTGTCCAAATGAAGAGATCCTCTCCCCGAAATTATGAGGCACAAAGTGCCTCACCGTCCCCTTCCTGAAACTTTCTGGAGTTCGGTGGTAGGAATTGATTTTTTTCACATTGCCTTCCCCTCTACAGTGTCTGGGGGTTTGGTTCCTTACTCCATCGACTGTCCCTTTTCTAACACTTTGTTGGCATCTCCCAACTTCTCTTGTCCTCTCTTCTCTCCTGTTCTATTTGCCTTCTAGGTTTATACCTCTTTGTTCCACTTCTGTCACTTCGGTGGGTTTTGGGGAAGGAAAGTTAATAAATGAATATATCTTGTAGTAGTGCTGTGAATGCGCCACCCCATATTCTCTGGGCCTGCCTCTGAGGATTACTGCAGTCCTGGTGACCGGTTCCCATATGCCCCAAGAGTGCCTGTGTTTCCCAAGTTCTCAACCCGAGTTTCCAGAGACTTGTTCCGAGAGCCCAGAGACTTGTTCAGCATAAGCACAGGACAGCCTGGAAGGGCCACCGATTTATTACTCATGGGGGCAACACTCAACCAGTGAAGGCGAGAGACTCCTTCCCATTCCTGAAAGGACAGCTTTGCAGCAAGATGAAACCTCTTTTGCCCACAATGGTCATCTGGCCATTAATGCACTCTGTTGACTTTATCCCTATTTTGTTTGACCTTTCCCACTCCTTGATGTGTGCTCTTGAGATCACTGCCCAGATCAGCTACCTGGGTCCAAGTCTGTTTCTCAAAGACTGCTTCTGGGGGAACCCATCTGAAACATGTTCAATTTACATATTATACAAACATATTCTTTTATGTTCACTCACTTATTGAGAAACTACAATCTCTTAGACATTATGAAATTGAACTGGTAACTTGTATTATTAGTAATTTCTATTGTTTGTCAGACATATACTTTTTTTAAAAGATTTTATTTACTTATTTGGCAGAGAGAGAGATCACAAGTAGGCAGAGAGGCAGGCAGAGAGAGAGAGAGGGGAAACAGGCTCCCCGCTGTGCAGAGAGCCTGATGCGAGGCTTGATCCCAGGACCCTAAGATCATGACCTGAGCCGAAGGCAGAGCCTTAACCCACTGAGCCACCCAGGCACCCCTGTCATACATATACTTTTGTGTGTATATACGTATGTATATGCAAGAATGTATATATATTTTACCTATCTACCTATATAAAATCCACACTTGATCTTACGTTCAATGACAGTAGAAACTATGACTTGCACTTATGTATGGCTCCAGAGTCTAATATAGTCCAAAGCAAACAGAGCTCTATAGGCTCTATACAGCATATAATTAGTGGAAAAAATGAATTTATAAAAAAAAGAATTTAAAGAAACTAATATTTACTATGCAGAGAAGGGACGGATTTGGTAGACGTGATTGGAAATAGTTTCCAGAAGTAGTTGAGATGGACTTTGAGAAATTGGTAGGGTTAATAATAGATAAAGGAAGGGGAGGGCATTCCATGGTACCGTGCAGGGTGAGAAAGCGATGGTAGTAAAGATAAAGAGCCATGGAGAATGAAGCTAAAGGGACCTGAATGAACGTGGGATATGTGAGTGAGGAAGAGAGCACCTGACCGGAGGCTAGTTTCCTGTTGAGCAGCAATAGAAAACAAACAATAGAATAACAATAATGGGAAAAGAAGAAATGGCTGAAGGTGATCAAAAGGTACAAACTTCCAGGCATAAAATAAGTCGTGGGGATGTAATATACAGCATGGTGACTGAGGTTAACAGTGCTGGGTTGTATATATGAAAGTTGCTAAGAGAGTCTTAAAAGTTTTGATCACAAGAAAAAGCTATATAACTGTAGTGGATGTTAATGAGATTTAGTGTGGCGATCATTTTACAACACACGCATCACATCACTATGTGGTGCACTTGAAACTAATGCAGTTATATGTCAACTGTAGCTCAATTTATAAAAGGAAACAATAAAACGAAGTTATTATTAGTTGGAAGGCTGCAGAGGTTTCTAGATAATATGTATATAAATGGAAATCAAGTTGGAGGGTTTTCAGTGGGTCCATTGATGAAGGATGAAGCTGTTAGTCAGGGCCATGCTCCCCAGAAACTGGAAGGATTGGCCAGGAGACCATTTGCAAGATACAAGCCTGCCACCTTCCACTTGGCATTTAGCAGCTCGCCAAACCCTGTGGTACGGCTGACACCCACACCTAATCCTCCAGACCGTGTAGAGCCCGTGCAGGTGGGGTAGACTCTCTTCACTCAGTATCCACCTCAGCAGGTACGTTAGTTTTCTGGAGTGACTATAACCAAAAAGAAAAGAAAAGGAAAAACAAAACAAAAAGAAGCAGCAATGGAAGGCCTTTAAAGCCCAAGAAATTTAGACTTTGTCACTGGAACAAGAGGGAGTTTTTGAAGGATTTGTGAATATTAACTACAACTAAAGCAGTGGCGGGACTGCGGGGGATTGGCTGCGCTTGTCCAAACCCCGGAAGGGGTGGAGCAAGGAGGCGGCAGAGACCCCGTGCAGCTTTCTCTCTAGACTCTTAGGCCTCTTCCACCTTCTAGTTAAGGAAACATTTTCCTCTGTCATCCACTCTGCATTTAAAATCATTATTTTTGAATTGTTGTCACGCTTTCTTCTTTTAGATCGTAGTGTTTTGTTCATTAAAAAGATTACAGTTTAGGGGCACCTGGGTGGCTTAGTCCGTGAAGCATCTGCCTTCAGCTCAGGCCGTGATCCCAGGGTCTTGGGATCAAGCCCCACGTCAGGTTCCATGCTCATCAAGGAGTCTGTTTCTCCCTCTCCCTCTGCCCCTCCCCCCAGCTTGTTTTTTCTCTCTCTCTGTCTCAAATAAATAAAACCTTAAAAAAAAAAAAAAAGATTTCCAGTTTAAAAAGCAAAGTCTAGGGACACCTGGATGGCCCAGATGGTTAAGCATCTGCCTTCGGTTCAGGTCATGATCCCAGAGTCTCAGGATTGAGTTCCGCATTAGGCTTCTTGCTCAGTGGGGAGCCTGCTTCTCCCTCTGCCTGCTACTCTCCCTGCTTGTGCTTTCTCCCTCTCTGACAAATAAATAAATAAATAAATAAAATCTTTAAAACAAACAAGAAAACAAAGTCTAAGCAATCAGAAGACTGTGTTCTTTTCCTCGTGGACAATTGGGAAAAGGGGTGGATAGACTTCAGTCTGGTTTGTCTCATTGATTTTTTTTTTTTTTTTAAGAGAGAGAGAGAGAAACAAGCATGAGTGGCTGGGGTAGGGGCTGGGGGTCAGACGGAGGGAGAGAATCCCAAGCAGACTCTACACCCAACCTGATGCAGGGCTAGACCTCACAACCCTGAGATCATGACCTGAGCCAAACTCAAGAGTCAAGGACGCTTAACCTACCCAGGTGCCCTGCCTCACTGAATTTTAAGATAACTCTTTCTTTTGTAATTTTAAGTTTCTGTACTAAACATTAACATGATGGCCAGGGGCACCTACTTGGCTCAGTGGATAGAGCATGCGACTCTTGACCTCGGGGTCGTGAGTTGGAGCCCCACCCTGGGTATAGAGATTACTTAAAAAAATAATAAAGTAAAATGATGGCTATATAGATGAGTTTATACATCCTAGTTTTAAGGCTTAGATTGAGTGTTGTTATGAATATTTCCATCAGAAAGTCATTGTCATTCTGAATTATTTTACTTTACATATTGTTAAATTTTAAGATGATTCTGTTACAATAGAAAATGCTTTTCCCCCATTTTTCTTGAATGTAAAATGGAAATCAATGGAGAAATCTTTGACTATAATTTACTTTTAAGGAATGCTTTTATGGAAATATGGTGATGTATACATGAACTTGGGAATACCATAAATCTAGCTTTCTACCAGGAATGTATTAGTATTTTTAAAAAGATTTTATTTTATTTATTTATTTGACAGATAGAGATCACAAGTAGGTAGAGAGGCAGGCGGGGGGGGGGGGGGGGGAGTAGGCTCCCTGGTGAGCAGAGAGCCCGATGCAGGGCTCGATCCCAGGACCCTGAGTTCATGACCTGAGCCGAAGGCAGGCTTAACCCACTGAGCCACCCAGGCACCCCTATATTAATATTTTTTTTAATATTTTTAAAATTTATTTATTTGAGAGAAAGAGAGAGGGAGAGAGAACAAGCAGGAGAAAGGGGCAGAGGGAGCACCTCCTGGGGCTCGATCCCAGGACTCTGAGATCATGACCCACCTAGGAGCCCCTTATGAGATGAGAGTGGGCAAAAGAAAGATGATTATTATTTTTTTCTTTATCCTTGTGCTTTGATTTGTTCTTTTCCTCAACAGGCATTCACTGAACACATCCTAGGGGCTGTGCTTTTAAAGAGCACAAACAGGGCCTGTCTCTTCAGGGCCCTGTTCCCGGGTCCAGGCCAGACCAGGGAGAGACGAGATGAAACGTAATGATGACTCACAGGGCTCCAAACAGGGCGTGGTTAAGAAAGACAAGAACAGGATAGGGCAAGGAAAGAAAAGGAAAGGATTAGGGCAGGAGAACGTGAAACTTGAATTGAGTCTGAAAAGATGAGAAAGCTTGCAGCTGAGAGGGTTGGAAAAAACAGAATTCCTGACAGAGGCAGTGAGGTCCAGTACTGGGGCATCCCAGCAGCCCTTTTGCCCAGGCTGACCTCCAACGGTGGATGAAGAGGGGAAGGAAGGTTTTTAGAGCGAAAGGAAATTTGGTTTTCTTTAAAAACTCAGAGCCTTACCGTGATGGTGACAGCATATAAATGTGCGTTATGAGGGAGGTTATGATGTGAGCCATTGACAGTGGGTTACACAGTTCCTGTACCCTCTTCTCTTCTGGGAGTTTCCAATGACTTCATCTTCCTTTTGCCCACTCTCGTCTCGTTATGCCTCTCATTTCATCAAGTCTATGTCTTAAAATAATTCTCTTTCCTTCCATATCCAGCTTCAGGTAAAACTTCTTGAGCACAAAGCCCTAGCACTGAGTGTTGACAGCAATTGGTGTCTAGAAATTTGGACCAGGCTCATAATTTATAGATTCAGTAGATCTTTCTGTATCAGACCCACCTTAAATATCTGTTCCTTTCAATTCCTTCTATTTATAATAGATATTACTTCTCCATTACATTCCAGGTACTTTGTTATAGTCTAGGTACACTGTGGTGATAGGAATAAATGAAATGGACAAAGATTCTGACCTAATGGAACGTAAATTTTGGTAATCATCACAGCGGCTCTGAAAGATTGCTCTCCCGCATAGACAAAGGGTTTATTAAAATTGGGCTGCTACCTAAAGCTGGGTTTTCTTTCATGGGCTCTGCATAGACACTGGGACAAGAAGACTTTTTTTTTAAGATTTTATTTATTTATTTGACAGTGAGAGAGAGAGAGAACAAGCAGGGGGAGCAGCGGGCAGAGGGAGAGGGAGGCTCCCCACTGATTAAGGAACCCGATGCAGAGCTGGATCCCAGGATTCTGGGATCATGACCTGAGCCGAAGTCAAACGCTTAACTGACTGAGCCACCCAGGCGCCCCAAGAAGACATTTTTTTCTGTTATAGGGGAAAAGACTTTTTTTGGTAGCTGGAGGTTCTATAGGGATAGACCAGTATGATGTGGCATATTTTCTCTAGTTTATCTTGTAAAAGACGAATGTTTGAAGGTACTAAAAATATAGTGGTTTCAGAGACAGATAAGTGGGTGAAGAGAGAAATATTTAAAGACAAGTTATTTGAAGCTTTCCTTGTCTTGTGCTTCAGTGAGGAGAGAGAGAAATACGGCCACCAAATGACTAAGACATCAGTAATCGCTGGGGTATACTTTCCATAGGCAGGAGAGAAACATAGTAAGAAAGTAGAAACAACTAAATAGAGAATCCTGTTATGGCATTTAAAAATCTGATTTATTAAAATTGCAACAGACTTGGGAGCGTCTGGCGGGCTCAGTCAGGGGAGCCTGAGCCAGGATCATGAGTTTGAGCCCCACGTGTGACGTAGTTTACTTCGAAAAAATAAAAATTTAAAAAATATAAAAAAGTAAAAAAAAAAAAAGTAACATTGCAATGGACTTGGAATAGAATATTTTCCGCTATATTTTTTGATCATAGTTTTTATTTGTTATTTTGCAGATGCTGCGCCTGCTCCCTCAGCAAAGAGCCCATCTGGGCAGACAAATGTGAGTTTGGACACAAAATCTGACAGGACCTTTACAGACACGGTAACCGAACACCCTTCGCAAATGCCTCTAGAAAAGAAGTCAGTTGCAAAAAGTTTTGAAACGTTGACAACTCTCCCATCATTTCAGTCACCGGATAAAGAGGAGTTTATCAGCCCTAATTTAAGGATGTCAAAGTCAGAGTCTGCTTTCTACAACCAGGCCTCTGTAGAGACACTTTACGTCTCTCCCTCATTTAAAACATTTAACCCAGTGAAGGAGATTCTAAGTGGTAAGGACTTTCAGAAGCCAGCCCAATCCAGCGTTATTCAATTGGATGAGGAAAACCTCAAGTCTGTGACCACATGGGGTGAGTCTACACACACACACACACACACACACACATCCTTCTTTTAAAACATTCGTCTGTTACTTTTCTGTGCTTTCTGCCCCTGTTTTTGGTTCTCTCCATCCAGTGGTATTAAAATGTACGCGCCAGAGTGAGGGACTTCTTCGTTGAGAAAACACCCCTATTATTAAAGACCCGAGAGGTACTTCGTCATTCGGGGCTCCAAGTGCTTGGTTGAAGTACAAGTTCTGAGCGATTCTAATGCCGAACAAATTAGAAAGAACTAGCATTAAATAATAGCTTCCTGTTAGGCGTTTAGGTTACTTATTAAGATACTGTATAAAAAAGAATTAGTTATTATGTCTGTCGCTGTGTATACACACAATATATGTGTGTGCATGTGTGTGTGTGTGTGTGTGCACGTGTGGCCTTTTTTAAAAGGGCTGTACTGATTGCAAAACAGTGGCGGAGAATCTCTTCCCTTTTCTGTCCTATAAAACATTCAAAGGGTTGCAGTATTCTTGGGCCTGGATGGCAAAGATAGAGCCAGTTGGGAATCCAGGTTGGTGGCTGTCAGTTACCAATCCTACCTTGTATAATTCTGCTTGCTTCTTTGAAGTCAATTAGTAAAAGAATAATTTGTTTGCTCGTGCATTTTGCAGAGACTAAGTCATTTTATTGGTTCTTATGTATAATAATGCTGACTAACTCATATAAATATTAAGTTCTTAATGTAAATATTTTAAACTGCCTCAAACTGAGGTCAAAAGTGCCATATATGTACAAACAATGGCACCCAATACGCTGAGGCTAAAGAAATGTACCTCATTGTTAGTCAATGAATGACAGCAGATTCTCCTTGCTGTCCTTTCCAGAACTTGGGGGACTGAATAGCCTAAAAATGAACTAATTCTTAGTTTTGTCACCAAATTAACCGTTTTGCGGAGACTGCCGATGTGGAAACCACGCCATACTGGTCACAGTGATTGTGATGGTTTTGGTGCGTGGCTGTCCACTGGGAAGTTGTCACTCTGACTTCATCTCTTTCACAAATACCCCCCAAAAGATCATTGAAAATAGTTTTTGGCTGCTGCCTGTGTACCAAGTACACTTAGTTATGAAAATTAGCTGGAAGTTCCTCTAGAGCCAGTTAGCAAGGAAGACTTGGCTTCTGTTTATAATCAAGTACATGGTATTGTTCTAACCCTCCCACGGACAATGCTGGTTAAAGCTGGAAAACTAAAAGCTGGTTTGAAGCCCTGTAACAACCAAGGTAGAAAACACAGAATGGGTTAGGACCTTCCAGAAAAAGACTGTGATGTTGTGATATAATGAGTAATGTATATTTGATCTTCATCCCTGGCACCTGGCACAGAGCTCCTAAAACCCTCGCAATTTCCTGAGTGATAGGGGCGAGAAGAATTATATTTTTGTTATTTGTAGTAAGCCCCTTTCTTCCCTTTCTGAGTTTATGCTGAGGTGACACTTGGAGCTGGGTACTGGTTGCCAGGGTAACCAGTCAGGTAGTGAGAGGTTTGGAACTTTCCTCCCCTCCCCTTGACCTCTAGGGATGTTGTGTTATTCACCCATGGCCAATGATTTGATCAATCATGTCTCTGTAATGGAACCTCCATAAAAAGCCTCAGACTGTGGGGTTTAGACAGCTTCCTGGTTGGCAAACACATGAAGTTTCTGGGAGGGTGGTGTACCCAGAGAAGGTGTGGAAGCTCTGGGCTCCTTCCCCATACCTTGCCCTGCTCATCCTTTCCATGGGCTGTTCTGAGTTGTGTTCTTTATAATAAACCAGTAATATTAAGTAAAGCACTTTCCTAAGTTCCACGAGCCATTGTAGTGAATTATCAGACCCAAGGAGGGGATCATGGGATCCCTCAACTTATAGGCGGCAGGTCAGAAATATGGGAGGCGTGGACTTTTGATTGGCATCTAAAGTACAGGGCAGTCTTGAGACTTGAGTCCTGAGATTAAGGAATTGAGCCCTTAATCTCTGGGGTCTGCACTAACTCTGGGTAGTGTCAGAGTGGAGTGAAATCGTAGGACACCCAGGTGTCCTATACATGTCTCTGTCACATACAGAGAATGAGAGAAATCCTTGTGTGTAAAACCCACACATTTGGCGTCAGGAGTGGTGTGACGCCAACTTTTAGTTGGTCCCGCATTCACCTCAGTTTTCCCACCGTGGATCATTTTCCTGTTAGCAGAGTAGGATGATAGAAACTGAGGGAAAGTCAGAGGCCTGGACTCTCCATGGTCTCACTGACCTTGGGAGATAGGCTTGGAGTTCAGGGCCTCCCCAGTAGCAGGGACTCCAGGGGTCACTATTCCAGAGGAGAGGAAGTCACAGAGGAGAAAGCCCAAAAGTCTTTGCGTAACTTCCTACTAGCAACGTCTGCCTCCTGCTAAAGCTGCACACGTTCTGGATGTGGTGCCAGGAGACCAAACGGGAAGCAGCTTCTAGGGCCCAACACACTAAGCAGAGTTTCTGGCCGTCTCCTGGGGCTAAGAGACAGGGGCTGGAGCACAGGATCGGCCATGTCATAGCAGCTCTGGTAAGGACTCCATGCTGTCAGCCTGGACCTCCGACAGTCTCCCCCCATGAGCACCAGAACTACCATCCAGGGGGAAGCGCAAACCAGAACTAGACCAGCCCTCACAAATGCTGAAACCCAGCTCCAGCTGGAGCAAAGTCGTTCCTTTGTATCCCATCTGTCTTCTAGATGACAGCGAAATCCTTTCTTAAGAGCTCCTGTCATTTTTCACACAAGATTTTTGGCACTCAGAATCCAGGAGAAAAACAGACAGCAGAAACAGACCCACAGATAAGCTAGTACTGATGTTGTAAGACAGGTACTTTAGGATAACTGGGGTGAATACGACCAAGAGCACAGAGGGAAAGATGGGGGATTTCATCAGAATACTAACATCTGTAAGGAAAGAATGATATGCAAGTTCCAGAGCTGAAACATACACTAGCCAACATTAAGACCCTGAGGGCACACTTCAGTCTGACGAAGTATTTAAAGAGAACCTCAGTACTGGCAGCGGAGCTGGGCAGTTCTGCGGGAAATCCCAACAGGGAGGGAAACTCCGAAGGGGTGAACCCCACTCCACATTCTGTCTGTAAACTCTGCCTGGATCCTTGACTGACTGTTAATTATACAGGGAGGAGAAGACCCCAGTGTGTTTGGTTGGGGGTGGGTGGGAAAGAGCAGTGGAAATGATAAATATGGGGGTAAATATAAACTCTAATTTTATTCTGATTTTTAAAATGCACATGACCGTTTAAGGCAAAAATTTCATACTGTATTTTGGGTTTTAAAATGGAGACAGAGAGGCGCCTGGGTGGCTCAGTGGGTTAAAGCCTCTGCCTTCGGCTCAGGTCATGATCTCAAGGTCCTGGGATCGAGCCCTGCATCGGGCTCTCTGCTCAGCAGTGAGCTGCTTCCCTCTGTCTCTCTGCCTGCCTCTCTGCCTACTTGTGATCTCTGTCAAATAAATAAATAATCTAAATAAATAAATAAATAAAATGGAGATGGAGAATATGTTCCGACACAGCACAAAGAGCTGCTGAATCGGGGAGCTGTTAGCGGCTCAGGCCCTGGAGTCCCACTGCCGGGGCTCACGGTCTCAGTCCAGCCGCGGGTCGTGTTACCTGCCTGCGTCGGTGTCTTCATCTACAGAGAGGGGACAGGCTGGCGCGGCCACACACAGCTGCTGCGGGGCTTCCATGAGTTCGGCAAACATGAAATGGATCCGAGTAGGATCTGGTACCAGGCGAGTGCCAGAGAAGAGTTTGCTATTACTCCAGTGTCTGTCTTTTTAGTTCCACTTTTCAAGCTCGAGGCCCTCAGCCCCCTCCTAACCCTCCAGATCCATCCAGGTTATCTCCCCAAAGTCCCCAGGAGATCGTTGCTTATTCTCGGGAATGAGGAAACTCTGATGCTTCCAGAAAGGCATTCCAGACCGAGGAGTAATGCTGTGATTGACCAAAGAGATTTTAGGGAGCTCCAAGTCATTCTCCACAGAGCAGCCAGACAACGTGAGGACTTCCACTCCCCACTGGAACCCCAGACTTCTCCCCGCGTTCCTAGAGATCGAATAGCCTTCCACACTCTGTGCGGTCTAGCTTCTGCCTCTCCCAGCAGCCTGGTGTCCTGTTTGCCAGGTAAACCAAATTGCTTGGCCACCTTTGTACTGTTGTTCCCTCGGACCAGAACTCTTCTGATTCACCCCTTCCCCAGTTCACTCCTACTCATCCTTCAGGGGTCAGCTCAAAGAGCACTTCTGCAAGATTTCCTGACCCCCTCGATTACTTCAAATCCCCTCCCACTATAGGTTGTCTTACTACCTGTAATTATCCTTCTAGCATGTATGGTCATTTGAATTCATTACATTCTAATTCAATACATACATAATTATAGTATTATGTGTAGTGTAATTATGTATGTATTGAATTGTTTGATGTCTCCCCCAACCCCCCCCAAGTGGAGTAGCCCTTCCTGAGGGAAGGGACCCTGTCTGCCTGTTTACTGTTGTATCCCCAGCACCAAACACGGTGTCTTGTAGGTAATAGGTACCCAATATTTAATCAGTGAATTAAAAGCAGCCTAGTACGACAGGAATGGAAAGTGTGCATGAAGAAATAACAGAATCGAACACCGGAAAAGTATGCCAGGACAGAGGGGCTGTGTGGGCCAGGTTAAGGAGCTTGGACTTTATTTTGAAGAGAATGCAAGTCACTTAAAGGCTTGCCTGGTGAGTGGCTTTTCATATTCATTTGAGAAAAACTAGTGTCGGGGAATGTGGAGGATTGTCACAGAGGGGGAGGGGGCGAAACTGGGACAGGGAGCGAAACTGGGACGGGGGGTGCCCCCGCAGGGGCTGTTGCAGGGGCTGTCGCTGGGAAGGAAACCACCGAGTGGGAGAGACAGGAGACAAGGGGGGGCACTAGCCTGAGACGGGGCATGGCCGGGGGCAAGCAAGCGGGCGAGAACCCAGAATAGAACACACTCAGCTCATCCTGAGGGCCTGTACAGAAGGAGGGGAAAGGATGTATCAGATGTGAGGGAAGGGTTTTGTGGTTTTTAATAATTGAGATGTGTGAAGCTTTTTGCCCCACACATTACGTGTCATCGGCTTCATATCTTATTGTCTGATGTCTGCCCAGACTGAGGGGTTTGGAGTCGTAGAACTGCGGTAAAAGACTGGTAAGATTGAGAATAGCCACTCCAGAGAATGCAAGAAGGAGCCAATAAGATCCTGATCCAGACACCGTCATTTGTAGGAATCCTAATTTGCTGGATCCTTTTCTCCAATAGTGCTGAGCAGCCTGGGGGTAGGAATAAAAAAGGTAGATATTTGAATTGAAATGGGATTAGGACAGGAGCTTCCAAACCATAGCTTTGGGGCCAAATGAGGCACCTCCCTGTTTTTGTAAGTGAGGTTTTATCGGAACAACCACAGTAATTGGTTCACATGTAATCTCGGTTTGCTTTTGTGCTACAACAACAGAGCTGACTAGCTGGAGTAGAGGCTGTAGGTCTCATAAAGCCCAAAATATTTACCATCTGGTCCTTTACAGGAAAGGTCTGCTGACTCCTAGATTAGGAATTAGCATGACTCCTAGATTAGGAATTAGCAGCAGATAAAGCAGAAAAACGTGATGGGGGTAATGGGGGAAGTGGAATAAGAAAGTGGTTCCCATGGAGGATAATGGGACTCTACACTAGACAAGAAAGGAGAGTCAGGTGGGCATTGATGGAGTGAGAGAAAGTACAAGGATCCTTGGATCTTCTGGCTCAATGAGGCCAAAGTGTAGATGCATTAAAAGGAAGGAGAGGGCTGGAAGTAATCAAGAAAATGTCCTCTTGGAAAGCAAGATTTCAGAGTAGGGCAGTTCTGAGTGATGACCTGTTCCAGAGAGCGCTCAGAGGAATGGCTGAAGGCGACTGGTGGTTGAGGAATTCAGGAAATGATGAGGTAGGATTGATGGCTAGTGTCTGTGGATTCAGGGTGCCGGGGGCTAGAAAAGACAGCGTCTGTTTTCTGTTTTTTCTATTTTTACTGTTCTAAGAAGTATTTGTGTATATGAAGGGTCCAGGCCTGGTGGTATAAACTCTTTGGAGATAATGAGCTGGGTACATTTTAAAAGATTTCCACACTCACAGTGTCGTGGATTTCAGCCATTGGGGGACTGTCCAAGGCCGCCGCCAAATACACGTTAATATTTTCATTCTGATACTTCCACTGAATGATCTGCTGCAGCAACCTCCTTGACCTTTTGATGCTAAATAACTCTGTTCCTAGAACAGTCCATTCCTTCTCCTCCTCTGTTTAAATGTTAAGTTATTTATCTGTAGGTCCAACTATTCCTTTAGGCCATTAGATCATTTGTCACGCACCCTGGAAGGAAAAAGGGAGCTAGTAGGTGCACGGAAGTCAGACCATTATATTCATGAGCCACAGTTTGGGGAAGCATGTTAGGCTGCGCTGGACTTGACTTTCTAATTTGGGGGGAGGAAAAAAAAATCTATACGTTCTCGTGCTGGCATAGTGGTAAGCGTTCCCCCTGGCTCCAGCCTTTGTTTCTGTCTCATTGATTCCATTTTTGTACCCTGGTTGTTTGGTAGAGCTGTTTGCCAGTCCATCTTTGCTAAGGAAAGAAACCACACATCACACACACACACATACACACACGCACGCATGCACACGTACGCGTCCTTTCACTTTTTGCCTATGGAAGTCTTTAGAGCCAAAATAATGAACATTTTCCAAAAAGAAATGGGGAAAATGGTAGAAAACTGCTCTGCAGACTTGCTCAGCTGACCCTGAGCTCCGGGTCAGGCTGGTTCAGAAGCAGCGTGCAGAGTGGAGGGTAGAAGCGAGTCTGATCGTACCCGGCAGGGAAATCAGGGCGGCACCCGCGGTGCTGCCCCCAGACTGGGCCCCAGCAGCTCCTCCAGCCGCACAGCTCCGGCCTGCCTTCTTGCAGACAAAAAGACACACGGATTTGGTATTTTAAATTCAACAAACCAAATTTACAGTTCACAGGTAAGTAAGAGAAGTCATCATTACTCCAATAAGGCAATCGTCCCAATAACAGTTTAGTATTAGTGATTAGGGGTGGAGTCATTAGCATTTCTCTCGAATTTTGTTATTCCTAAATCTGTTTCTTTCATATAGCTTCTTTTTAATAATGACATTAAAGTAAATTTTCAAATATTATATTTTTAAAAACTGAGCTCTAATTCATGGACCAGAAAATGTGCTCTATTAAAGGGTACAATCTAGTAGGTTTTAGTATATCCCCAGAAATGTTCAATCATCACCACTAATTCCGGAACATTTTAATCACCCCAAAGAAGTCCTGCATCCATTAGCAGTCACTCCCCATTCCTCCCTCCCCCTAGTGCTCCCCCCGTAACCAGAAATCTGTTTTCTGTATTTGCCTACTCAGGACCTCTCATGGTATGGAATCATACAATATGTGTCTTTTGTGTCTGGATTCTTTCCCTTCGCACCGTGTTTTCAAAGTTCATCCATGTTGTCACATAAATCAGTACTTCCCTCTTTCTTGTGGCTGAGTGATATCCTGCTGTAGAGATAAACACGTTTTATTTACCCATTCATCAGTTAGTGGCTATTTGAGTTTTTTCCACTTTTTGGCTATTACAAATAATTTTGCTATGGACACTTATGTAAAATGCTACTTTTTAACATCACAGAGCAAAACCAGAATGTCTTATTTCATGTGCACAGTTAACTTGACAGTCATTATATGTCAGGAAAACTGAGTGGAAGGAACTGGACAAAAAAATAAAAAGTTCCTCTGTTCTACAGTGAGCAGTTGGAAGTGTTTAGTTGACCAAGGACCTGCCGCTAACAGAAAAATTTACAACTACAGCTGGAGAGAGTTTAGAAATGTTTCTAGAAACGCATTTGTCATTATATTTTTGCAATGCAGTTCTTCTAAATGCTTTTGAAATTTAAAGTTACAATATAATAACCGACGGGTCTGATGTTTTCCGTGAGTATAAAAAGTTAAAGATAACACAGCAGCAGTCGGAATCATTTTATCGGTGCTATCTTTAAGCAAGTGTGACATTAATTGGCGTGCATCTATCACACAGGGAGATTTTTAAATGGCAGCCCTTTCTTGCCGTGTCTCTGTTGCATTGCAGCTCTGGTGGCTGCACTGCATGGACAGGACGAACGTCAACAGGATAGTCACATAGCCTTCGGCAGTGAGTGGGAGCCCGAGCAGGATAACGCGATGGGCAGGAGGCGCCCTGAAGAGAGCTTCATGTGTCTGCTACAGCTGTGGTGTGTTTGGAAACAAAAGTAAATTGGTGTGCGGCAATTAGAGATAAAGTGGCTTTTTATGGGCAAAAAGCCTGTGAATCGAAGCTACGAAACTGTAAACAATGATAAGCCGGTTAGGCAGCAGTTGCAGCTCCAACGGGAAAGAAAGGTGGACAGAGAGGAGAAAGCCAGGATTCTCAGACTTCCGCAGGCATCAGACACAGCCGGAGGCTGGCTGGAGCTCGGTTTCCTGGGCACGACCCTAGTTTCTGATTTCGTTTAGGGGGCTTGGGCCCAAGAACCTCATTTCTGACAAATTCCCGAGTGCTGCTGCCGCGTGTTTGGGGCGCTCAGAGAACCGCCAGCGTCCAGCGAAAGCCGGTGGAAGTGAACCAGGTTATTGTCATCGCGTCACGCCACGTGACTGCCACACCTGTGTTATCCTTTCTCAGGGAACTGCTGGAGAATGGGCTACCCCCAAAATGAAGGTACACCAAGAAGGAGAGAGACATGGGATGTGGAAACCAACCCAGGAGGATGGGGCAGGGACATGTCAGGGGACAACTGTCCCCCAAACAGAGCACACTCAGAGTGGCGGTGTGACTCAGAATGCGTCAAGGCGCTCATCGTTAGCATGCCCATCACCATCAGGCCGTCTCTTCAGCCCGACGACAGACGTCAGGATAAGGCTGACCTAGATTCTTCTGTGCGCTCCTCTTGCCTCAACCATGTGCCGAGGAAGTTCCTGTTTTCCTTTTTGTGCCCTGCTGCTGCATCGGCTGAGAATACTCATTTCACCCCCAAAATGTCTTGTGATTGGAATTTTTCCTAAAAACTGGAGATGGGCCTCAGAGAGCTTTGAAGCAGAAAATAGAAGCCGCCCGCCCCAGTCATGGTTTTTTTTTTGTTTTGTTTTTTTACAGGAGATTCAATTTGGTTTAAAGGGACATACAAATGTAAAGCAAATAAAATAATACGGAAGTCATGCGTGTTAAGGGGTGGGTGTTAATTTCCCTGTTCTATGACTTCAGCTTTTTTTTATTATTATTATTAAAGTAACAAGTCTAGTTATCTGTAATGATGTTGGAACTGGATTTTGAATTGGATTTGTACGAGCTTTGGAATTCGTCCCACCTAATACTCGCATGAGTGTAAATAACTATTCCAAGACAGGAAACAGTTCTGTGTCAAAGAAAGTTTGGAAACCACTTGAATAAACTATTGTAGATTTCTCGGAACTTCCAATGTGCTAATGTTCATTATTAAACTCCTAAAGAGAGGCACAGTGTACAATTGCCCAGTCTTATCTGACTTTACAATCCTGTTTTCACCAAACATCTTTCTACATCTTAAGGAACACAGTGTTCCTCAGGACACGGGTTGGGAAATAACGATGTAGAATGAATGCAAAAGAAGAGAGTATGATTTTACCTGAAATGGAGTTAAAATGGTATCAAATGTTAATTTTGTGAAAAACAGGTTTAGAATGCTTTTTATTTTACTTATTGTTTTTTGGTGAAAAAAAATTATATACATGGATTCAAATGTTTCACATCTCAGGTTGTTTGGAGTTTAATCTCAACTGTGTTTGAGCAGTTAGAGAAAGAAATTCGTTTCATAGCTTTCGGGTTCTTGTAGTTGGTTGTTCATTTTGCCATAATATTCTCTGTAGAAAAAAAAAAAGAAGAAGGAATCTAAGTTACAGCTTTCTCACACTGTCTATTTTAAATGCCAGTTTAAAATGCCACCAGTCAGTAGAATAGGGTGTAATACTTTACTTTTCTGCTCTCTGGTAAGTGTAGTGTAAAAATATGTCCAGCACAGTTCAGAGTCAAGGCGAATATTGATACTTTGTTAGCTTCATTTCCATGGTGGTAGTGGTATAGGATACATCTTTGGATTTTTTCCACTTCCTGCTTTGGGTTTATTTAGGCTTATGAATATTTAACATATACCATTTTAAGTAGTATATGTTGAGACCTTGCCCATAGGATTTTACATTGTAAAATTATTTTATTTATTACTCTCATTTGTACATTTCATAATATTTCTCTCCCATTTATACCTTTCAGTTTCAACCACCTCTGAAGGAACATCCTCCTTTTCCACTTTATCTCTGTCACCTCCTGATTCAGCCTCTCCAGAAAAGTCTGTTCATCTCTTACACCCGATTTTGGCTGGACCTTCCTTCTGGACTCTGTCCCATCAGCAGTCTTCTGCCTCCTTTAAGGATAAAGATAAGAGAGCCAGGGCTCATCACCCCTTAGCTCCTAGGGGCCTAGTATCTTCTGATGAAGAGGAGAATGACAACCTCAATCTACTGGAACGTCTTCCAGATAACTCTGAGTCTGCCAGGAAGCAGACAAGACCTGCTTCTGGCAATAATTGGGCAGAGTTTCCCACTGCAAATGTAGACCACTTTACCTCTACGTCCTGTCCGAGTTTTCAGACAACTGAAGGCCTGCCGAAAGAGCCTGAGGGAAACGATTCCATTAAAGCTCTCCTTGGAGAGGTAAAAAATGCCGTAGTCAAACTACACGAAGACCTGAACATGGTGATACGGGAACTTCGTGTAATCAGTAGCCATCTGGTGAGCATGAGTGGGAATAGTCCACAACTAAACAAATCTTCACAGCTTCCCCAGTCTTCTGAGGGGACGTCAGATCACATCTAATAGGCTCCATAGCCACTTTTGGTAGAATTCATGTGGTTCCATTTCCCAAAGACTAGGTTGGCCTCCTATAGATTCTCATTACTATGGCAAAAATAAGGTGGTGGTTTGATTTTTCCTTGTCAGGCTTATTAACAAATCTCTTTCAAACCAATAAACTCATTTGGTTTATTTTTTTTTAAGAGGAAAATTATCACCTTTGATAATATCAGATTTAGATACGAACTAACGTTCCTTTGGAGCTGAAGTGAATTTCATCCTTCCACTCTTTGGACTTTACCTCGAAATATTAGTGTTAAACATTAGTGGAGGTTGTGGGAAGACAAACTGCAGATGGCTATTCTAGAGCATTTGGATAAGCAGGCAGTCAGAAGCCCTTCACAGCCTGGGTAGATGTTTCCTATGGTCTCGTGCCAAGTTTCAGATTCCCCAAACCAAGGGCCAGCAATCTTTCCCTTCTTGTGGCTGCCACTGTTGGTTGGGGGTTAAGTTGAGACAAGTAAGACACTGACCAGGAGTTTTTATTGTTAATGTATATTGCAAAGTGAATTCAAATGCATACTTTGTTCTTGTATTTAGAAAATAAATTTGATATTTTTCATCTAACATGTATCTTTTTACTTTGACAGCCTTTCAAGTAGAAATGTCTCAATTTTTATATTTATGGGAAAATGATCTAGTTTGAGGGTCATAGACCAGTGCTTCTCAACCCTGCTGCATACCACAATCACCAGAGATGCTTTTACTCCTGTTTTATATTAATTTGAAAGGACAGTGCAAGGACTCCGTGTACCCATCACTCAGTTTCGACAATTACCAACTAAAAGCTAAAATAATTCCTGATTATTTTGAAGAAATATGGGACATTCAAATATATCCTAATGCTGGGTGCATTCCCAAGCCAAAACTGATTTTCCCCGTGCAAACTGGGTTAAGAAGTAGAGGGAACTGCCAGTGGAACTGTTATTGGGAAGACCGTGATGGGGGAGGAGGTTTGGCATATTTGTGGAGGGGCAAGGAAGTCACTGTGGCTGGTGTGAAGTGAGGACAGGAAAGAACAGTAGGAGATTTGAGGTCATGGAGGAAAGGGCAAGGAGTAGTGCCAGATGATATAGGTTCTAGAAGACCATTGTTAGAGATTTTGACCTTTATGAAATAAAAACTGTGACAAGATTTTAGGGTGAAAAATGATCTTAGGGCTCTAAATGATCGTGTTGGCTTTGAGGGAGAGATGGAGGCCATGGGGTGAGGCAGGTAAGCCAATCAGAAGGCAATGGCAGTTATCCAGATAAGAGCTGATGGTGGATCAAACCAGGGTAAGCATAGTGAAGGTACGTGAGAAGTGATTTGCTTAGGGATTTGCTGATGGGTTGGATAAAATATGTGAGAGAGAAGAGTGACAGCCAAACCCAAGGTATTGGATTGAGCAATTGAAATTCAAGATGAATTTGCCATCAACTGGAATGAGGAAGGTTACAGATAAGGAAAATGTTGAGGCATTCGTTTTTAGATAGGTTAAGTCTCAGATTGCATAACCCAAGTGGAGATAGCAAGTAAACAATTGGATGTGAGAGTTGAGTCTGAGAGAGAGACCTAGATTGGAATGGAGGCTGGGGTTAGTAATGAGTGATTATTTCAATCTATGAGACTGGATAAAATTGCCAAAGGAGTGAGTATGATAGTGGAGAGAATTTGAAGGCCTGAGCCCTGGGGCATTCTAACAAGAAGATCAAGAAGTTGAGCAATCTATGAATGAGGCTGAGAAGGAGCTACCTCTGAACAAAGCAGTAGTGTATAGTGTTTAGAAGCCCAGGGTGTTTTCCTCTTCTTGACCCTTTCCTCTTCCATATGCATTTCAAAAGCCCCTTTCCAAGTTCTTTCCAAATTCTATTAGATTATTTTTAAGTTTTTATTTAAATTCCACTTACTTAACATTCAGTGTAATATCAGTTTCAGGTGTACAATACAGTGATTCAAAGCCCTATTTGATTTTGATCAAAGTTGCATTAAATTTACTCTTTGAGGGGTTTTTTTTACAAATTTAATCTTCTCATCTAGGAGCATGGTATATCTGTATGTTTCTGTGGGTCTTCTCTTGCAAATTTTATGTTTAGTCTTTCAATCCATGGGCATGGTATATTCCTATGTTCATTTATGTCTTCTGTTAATGTTCTTCAGTAAACTCATAATCTTCCGCACAGAGGGCTTCTATTTCTTTTTAAAGACTTAATCCTTTCATGCTTGATATTTTTTTGTGCTATTACAAATGCTACCTTTTTGCTGGTCTTTAAATTTTGGGATATAACAGTGGAGAGAAATCTAAATATCCATCAAGATTCACTAATAGTTAACATGTTACCATGTTTGCTTTATCTCCCTCTCTTACTAAACATGTTTCTGTCTTTATTATGTAGACAGGTAAATAGATAGACACATGCATGTGTTGCTGAACCATGTGAAGGGAAGATTCAGATATCCTGACACTGCATCACGGAATACTACGCAACTTACTACATGAATCAGGGTGATTATTCTCCAACCTACCTTCCAGTTAATCAGTTCTCTCTTCACCTGTATCTAATCTTTGCTAAATCTTCCCATTAACTTTTTAATTCAGTTATTCTTCTTTTCATTTCTAGAATTCTAGTCGGTTCTTTCAAAATCTTTTAAAAGTTTCCTTTAAAAAACTTTTCATAGGTCCATGTTTCTTGCAGGTATTTTTAAGCATAACTTTACTAGTAAGAATATATATATATATATATATATATATATTTTTTTTTTTTTTTTTGACAGAGAGAGCTCACAAGTAGACAGAGAGGCAGGCGGGGGGGGGTGGGAAGCAGGCTCCCTGCTGAGCAGAGAACCCGATGTGGGGCTCGATCCCAGGACCCTAGGATCATGACCTGAGCCGAAAGCAGAGGCTTTAACCCACTGAGCCACCCAGGCGCCCCTACTAGTAAGAATATTAAGCAAACTAGTATAGAATTCTTACTAGTAAGAATAATAAGTAAACTAGAGAGAATTCTTACCAGCAAACCATTGAGAATATATGCATTTAAGACTATAAATTTCCCTTTACTGTAACCCACAAAAATAAAAAATTGAGATATAGTTCACAGACCATAAAGTTTATCCTTTTAAGGCATCTAATTGAGTGGTTTTAGTATATTCATAGAATTGCACGACCACCACTACTATCTAATTCTAGAATAATTTCATCACCACAAAAAGACACCCTGTACTCATTAGCAGCCACTCCCCATTTCCCCCTCCTTCAAGCCCCTGGCAACCTCAAAATCTACTTTCTCTTTCCATGAATTTGTCTATTCTGGATATTTCGTATAAATGGAACCAGATGTGGCTTTTTGTGCCTGGTTTCTTTCACTTAGCATAATTTGGGGGGGGGTCAGTCATGTTGTAGCATGTACATTGTAGCATGTATGAGTTCTTCCTTCCTTTTTAAGTCTGAATAATATTGCATTGTATAGATATACCACATTTTGTTTATCTATTCATCAGTTGAGAGACATTTGGATTGTTTGCACTTCTGGGTACTATGAATAATGCTGCTATGAATATTTGTGTGAACATATGTTTTCCACTCTCTTGGGTATATTTCTAGGAGTAGAATTTCTGGGTCATATGGTAACTCTTATGTTTAACTTCTTGAGGAGTTGCCAAGCTATTTTCTGAAGTAGCTTTCACCATTTTACCACAGGTATTGGTATGTAATATTTTCATGGTCCTTTGGCTCAAAAAAATACTCTTAATTCCTGTCATGAAGAAGTGTAGAAGTATATTTCTTAACTTCTCAGCATTTGCACTGTAATAATTCTAACATCTAAAGTTTTTATGTGTCTGTTTCTGTTATCTATTATTACCCTGCTGATTTGTGCTTATGATGTTTATTTCCTTGTGTGCCTGATTATCTTTGGCTATGTGCTTGTCATGACACTTGAAAATTCATTTGTATGATTAATACAAGAATTTGTCTTTGCTTCTGCCAGGTGCCTGGTGCTATTGCACCACCATACTGGTTAGGTAAATGAAGGTATTAGCTTGAAGTTTTCTAGAATACCCAGGTAAATCCCAGTCTTAAAGTCCTCTTATAAAGGATGGTTCATTTCTAATTCACTTTCATTGCATAGCTGTTGGGTTCCACTTTGTTGTAAGGAGCATGTCTTGTTAGACTTCCCACCTGAGTGAGGTGATTTCTGTTCCTATCACCACCAAAAGGAAAGTTGGAATTTGTTGAACTCAACTAATGCTCTTAGGGAAAAGTGGCATTTGTGATCATTTACTTATCAGGTCTCTGGGTTTGTTTGTTTTTTGTCTTTTTTGTTTGTTGGTTTGGTTTGGTTTGGTTTGGTTTCCAGTACCTATTTCACACAAGACTCTGTTCTGGGCCCTGGGAATTCAGTGGTAAGCAAAACCAGATATTCCTGCCCTCACTGAGAACTGAGTTCTAGAATTCTGGAGAAATTTGATAGATTAATCAAAAAAAAATTTTTAACTGTAAAATTCTGATGGTTCTGGGAAAGGAAATGTAGGATTTGACCTGGTGAGGGGTTCAGGGAAAGCTTATCTAAGGAAGTCACTTGAGCTGAAATACGAATTCTAGGATTATTGAAGTAAATGCCACTAATAACATGTGGGACAAGTCAACTTCTTTATGAAATAACATAGAGCATAAAATAAGGATGAAATCTTAAGACATCTTCTGTTGGCTTTCTTCATATATCTGGGAGACCTAGAAATGGATTCTTAAGGGATAGCAGGATACAGTAGCTCCTTTTTTCACCGGCTGTAAAATTTCTTAGTTGTACGTTGCTAAGAGTTGAAAAGAAACAAAGCTCCAGAGATACAGCGCTCCTCCCTCCCCTTCCCCTATTACCAAAAGGTGTTGCATCAGATATCTTGAAATTCACTCAGAGAAACCCCACAAATAACTAAGGCAACAAAAGCTATCCCTTTGAGAAGCTACCTTACATGCCCATAGTAACCAGATTTTAAGTAGGTTTTACATAGCTCCTATATTTTAATTCAACCATTTTTTAATTAGTATAATTAACAAGCACTTATTTGAGTTTCTATTTAGCCAACTCTATTAAGTGAATAGAACAAACTTGGCTTAAATTAAGAATGGGTATATTCTGATTGACTTTGTAATTATCTCAGATTAAAAATACATCATTAAATGCTATTAAGTATTTTATTATTTGAAACTTGAGGATCTTATTATAAGGCAGTTGTGAAAATATCTTACAGTTTACCTATTGTCAAGTTACTGATGTGTTCATCCTTCAGATTTATTAAGCACTCATTATGAGTAGGCAATTTGCTAGACATTGGGGACTCAATGGTGAACAAGATGGGGGCAGTCCCGTCTTCAGAGTTGCCATTTCATGGGCAGAGTGTGATATGTAAATGTTATGAGTTTAGGAAGCAGGGGATAGTGTGGGAGGGCCTGGTAAAGAAGAACAGCCAGCTCTGATTTAGGGGAGGGTCGGGGAATGCTTCCTGGAGAAAATGAAGTCCAAAGTGAATCCTGAAGAATAAGCAGGAGTTCGTCAAGCAAAGAGAGTCTACAGTAGAGAGAGAATTTTCTAGGCAGAGAGAACAGCATGTACAAGAGCTGGGAGCAGGAGGGAGCTAGGTGAGCCTGAGCATCAGACAAAGCTGGTGGGTCAGAGATTTGAGTGCCTTGGTTTCCCTTCACGCAGAGACACCATGATGGTTACAAAGAATTACATAGTTTTAACTGACTGAGTAACAGAAAAGGACTGGATGACAAGGAAATGGATCATATTGGAAATGAAGCGTCCTAGAAATTTGGAGATTACCAAAATCCATTCAACCATTTTTGGTTTGGGGGTTTTTTGATTTGGGGTTTTTTTTGGTTTTTTGTTTTGTTTTGTTCTGTTTTGGAGACCTTGGTGACTCACCTTCCCCACAAATGGGGTGGTTGTGACAGAGTTTGCTCTGGCTGTGTGAGGAACGTCGTCTTTGTGTGCCTGCCTTCTGAAGAGAACATGAGTCCTGAGCACAGCCTGTGAGTCAGTGACGTGCTCGTCTACGGGCAACTGTTTTTCTAGGTCTCACTGCATTTTTAATAGAGTGGATTCTGAGATGTGATAAAAGGATTTAGATATGTGGAATTGAGAGATTCTTCTTTCTTGCAGAACAAGTAATTTGAGGAGGCCAAGCATATTATTGTTATGCCCCAATATATGTGCCACCTCTTATCAGCAGGCATGCTTAGAAAAGAGTAAATCAGCTCAGAAGAAACTCGGTTTTTCAAGATGATTTTGTTTGGTAATTTCAAATTCTGTTTTCTCACTGATGGTGCAGAAAGTTCTCAAAGATATGGTAATTATTGCAGAATTACGGCTTCAGGCGTTCGCAGCCATTCAAACAGTGAAACTCCATTATGAAAATACCGTGGTTTGTGTGTTCCTTTGCACCGCAGTTGAAAATTTGTCCCTTATACTGTGTCCTGCACCATTCTTACAGAACACCAGGAGCAAAATGCAGAAAATAGACATTCTAGGACTTGCTGATTAATTCAAAATAGGGAGTGAGAGAGCAATGCATCAAGGATGAGCTCCAGAATTCTAGTTTGTTTTTATTTTTATTTATTTTTTTAAAGATTTTTTTTTTAATTTGACAGAGATCACAAGTAGGCAGAGAGGCAGGCTGGGGACTGGGGGAAGCAGGCTCCCCACCGAGCAGAGAGCCCGATGCGGGGCTCAATCCCAGGACCCTGAGATCATGACCTGAGCCGAAGGCAGAAGCTTAACCCACTGAGCCACCCAGGCACCCCAGTTTGTTTTTATTATTAATAGTAATTTAATAACACTAATAATCGTTGACATTTATTGAGTGCTAACAATGGTCTAAGCAGTTTTAATTCTCCCAACAACCCTACCAGGAAGGTTCTAGTATTGTCACGATGCATGTAAGAAAACAAAGGCTAAGAAGAGCTAAGGAGCTTGCCCAAGGTCACAGTAAGGAACTTGCCCAGGAAAGAGCAAGGGTCCCAGCCACACCTTGAGCCCTGGGCTGTCTTAGTGTCAAGTTTGTGTGTGTCACCATGTGGCCGCTCGGCCTCCCAATCCAAGGTGAGGATGGCCAGCTGGGCGGTGTCACCACTGATTAGGATAGGAAAGTGGGAAGATGGCAGGTCCAGCCTGTGTGTCCCCAGCTTTGGGGGCAGCTGGAGGCCCTGCCTTCCACACTGGCCCTCCCCGTTCACATCCTGCTTTGCAGCTGGTCAACCCACCGCCCCCAGCCTCCTGGGACCCACACTCCCCAGCCGGCCCTTGGAGGCTGGGGCAAGGGCTAGAATATGTCAAGAGCCGGTTTGGAGGTGAAAAGACTGTCCCGGTTTCTCTTTTTCTTACTTGATTAAAGCTGGGAAATGTCATGGAGCCACACATGCCGATTTCAGTGGAGGCTGTTTGCCTAGCAGCTGTGAACTTCCGCTTACTACCGCGGATCCCTGCCTCCGGACTGTACAATGTGCACTTGAAAGCCACGCGCAGAGCGACCCAGAAACAGCAACAAGAACTGAAGGAAAAAGTCTGTTTTGAATTTGGTTACATATAACAGTAATGTGTTCATACTTCTTTGAAAAAAAAAATGTGCCAGGGACACTTAGTCATGTAACTTAGTAATTAGTTTCATTATGCCTGGCCCTAGAGATGGGATATTTGCTTTGCTTCCCTTACATCCTGTGTAAGGGTCCCAGACAGCAGCCACCACCCCCCAGAGGAGCTAGTTTTAATTAACCCTAAATGGGTCCTGTTCCACCCATACCCCCCACCCCCATTTCTCCAAAAACCACCACCACCAACAACAACAAACACAGAAAGGACGAACTAGAAACAGTAACACGCTAGGTTAAGCCAAATGTGAGAATAACATGCAGCTTGAAAAGCACAAACTCCAGAGATTAAGGGAACTAGCAAAGGGGCACCTGACCCGCAGAGACCAGCGAGCCGAGTGACTTCTTTTCCCAGTCTGTCCCTGTCCTGAGGGCAAAAGGGCAAGTCTGCGACAGGCCCACCGTCGACAGCATCCACTGGCAGTTTGAGAGCTCTTGGTGACACCTGGGATGGGACATAACAGAGAAGCTGAGGCAGGGGGAAGAGTGGGAGGTCTGTAAGGAAGGCAGGGAGGCCTGGCTGCCTGTCTCGGCGGAGCCTGTGGGGCTGTAGGTGGGAAACAGCCGGCACACCGTCCCATCCCGTCCTGGCAGCCGTGACAGAGGCCGTGGCTCCGGAAGAGGGGCTGGTCAGGAAGACTGAAACCCAAACATCCTACAATCAGGTGGCAAGAGGCCCTCGCAGAAGATGCACGAGCCTCGCCCACCCCCATCAAGCCCCACGTGTGCGCCCGCCCAGAAACAGGAGCCCGCAGGGGAACAGACAGGGCTGGAGGTGGCCCTCCAGAGCTGCTTTCCTGAGCACAGCCGTTCCGCACCTGCTGTGTCTGCTGAGAAGCGCTGCTGAGCGCGGCCCTGCCCACATGGCCTCTGGGTTGTCCCCACTCTCGTGAAGGGCCCTAACCAGCATGGGCCCCGCCGGGGACAGTAACGGCGGGCAGCTTAGGAACAGCAGGTCCGACGGTTCTCACACCTGCCTCGTGGGCAGGGGCTGCCTGGCGAGCTCACCCTGAGGCCTGTAAGCTTCCTCTTTTGAAGGGTTGTAGGACGCTGTGCTTCCCGGTGACCTCAGAGGGTTTCCACGGCTCAGTCTGTTCAGGTCCCCTTGCCCTTGTGTTTCCTACCATTTGTGGAGCCCTTCCCTGTTGGCGAGCCCTTGAACACGTCTCTGTTCACAGCGCTTCAGAGAGCAAGGCAGAGGAGAAATGGGGGCCTCAGAGAGGCTGAGTCAGCGGTCAAGGTCACACAGCGCTGAGCCACTGGGCTGGGACACCTCCCCCAGGTTTCTGACTCCAGACACATCCTCTCCTGCCAGCTACGCCGCCTTCGGCCCCTTTCCTAAAACACAGGGAAGGCTCAGGATTCTAATCAGCAGCCAAAAACTCAGTATGGACTCTCTGCCCTTGAAATTGTCTTCTATATTATTAATCTTATAGATTAGCTTCATTTAAGCCATTAATGTATTTCACTGTCTCTAATATATGGAAACTGGTATTTTCATGTGACTCATTAATCTCCACTTCTTCCCCCCAAAAGCCAATGTTGTTGGAAACAATAGTGCATAGAGACCAGAGTTTGTGTAGACACCTAAATGACAGTCGTGAGAAGGGTGAAGTTCATTGACTAACGTGCTGAGGTCCACGGCGGTCCTCCTCTACCGTTTGGCATTAGAACATAAGTGGGATCCGCCAGCCGCTCAGCCCATCACCTCCAACAAGTGGAAAACTTTAGTAAATGGAGATGCTTGAATGTTAGTAAGCAATTGATTCATTAATTAAAATTCCTAATTTTGAGATTTTAATAATAATCCGGGGAACGGGACAGGGTTAGGAGTGAGCATGCACCTTTCTGTGGTTTCTCTCTTCTGTTCCTACAGGTAGCCTGTCCACCCCCTGGGCAGCAAAGCTCCCTCAGGGTGGGCGCAAATTCCAGGGGGAATAGCAGTGTCACTGGTTGTCACCAAAGCCCAATGACGAAGGTCAAGGTGTTCAAACGGCAGGGCTTTGGGTTTGCTAAGGAAGTGGCCTGTCTAAGCGGACTGCCCCAACAAGATAGGGGAAGCTGAACCCTCCCCTGGGTCCCTATATTAGTGTCCTAGGGCCGCCAGAACAAAGTACCATGAACTTGGTGGCTTAAAATAGCAGAAATGCATCCTCTCACCATTCCAGAAGCCAGAAGTCTGAGCTCAGGGTGTTGGCAGGTCTGGTCCCATCTGAGGCTGTTCCTTCCAGGCCTCTCTCTCAGCTTCTAGTGGTCCCGGCACTCCTTGCCATTCCTCAGACTGAAGCCTCCCTCCAGTCCTCCCCCCTCCACCACCCCGTGTCTCTTCACGTGTCTCCCCTCTTATATGCCTTCGTCCAAATTTCCCCTTTGTACAAGGACATGTGCCTATTGAGTTAGGGTCCACAGTAATGACCTCGTTTTCACATGCTTATCCCTTCAGAGACCCTAGCTCCAAATAAAGTCACATTGGGAGTTCCTGGGAGCAAAGACTCCCAATGTATATTTTTAGGGAATATAAATCAGCCTATTCAACTTCTATCTACTTCTATATTCAACTTCTCATCCACCCAACTGTGAACAAACATCTCAATAAAAGCAGCCCCTTCCCCAGGCACCCCCCTGGCTCAATCCTGTCCCATCCCAGGACAATGACGCAGCAGAACATGCAGCCCGCCCCCTTGGAGGACCATTTAACCACTGGGCGGCCGTGCAGGGTGGTAGGGAACAGGAGCATAGGAAATGCAGCTCCCAGCGTCAGACCATGCTGACCTGACTCCCAGCTCTGCCCCTTCTGGGCTTTGCAGCCCTAGGCCCGCTACTCAGACTCCCAAGCCTCTGTTGCTTCCCTGTGTCATGATAGCTCCCACCTCGCTCAGTTACTAAAAATGGAGACACGTCTACAAGATCCTTGCACATAGTAGATGCTTAGTAAATATCAGTCCATCTCCACCTTTCCCTGGATCTCACACAGTCCTGTTATACAGGCAATGTGGCAGCACATATGTGCTCCTTGAGCTGAATCTGTAGTTCAATTAATTGATAAGAAGAGGTATTTCTCAGTGCCTGGGTTTTCAGAATTCACCAAGGGGTACCAAGCTGACTGGTGGGCTGTCTTCTTTGAAAAGGATGCAGGTCGAACACCATGCCTGGCATTGATGGACTGTCGCAGCGTCTCTCCAGCTCCCATGTCGCGTGGGCCTTTGTGTCTGCCATACAGAAATCAATTGCCCTGTTCCTGGGAGCCTGCACCCCGAGGAGCAGCATTCAGAGGAGAACAGGGGCTCTGGAGCCTGCCTGTCTCTTTTCGGGGGCTCTGGCTGCCACCCGCTCCTGCACCCCTGCCTCGGGAGGGAGAGGCCGGAGCCTGCTGCAGAATGACACTCGTGGGAGGGCTGTCCCTTGCCAGGGTCGCCGCCGCCTCAATCTCATGGGTTCAGAAATGCTCCCTTTACCAGCTTTCACAGAGGTGCTCAACCCCGAGGAGATGGCTTTGTAATAACCCAAATCAAAAGAGACTGCTTTATAAGCCAGATCATTCCTGGGCAGCAGACTGCAAGTGTTTATTCATTCATTTGTTCATTTGTTCACTCAGCCAACAGACCTCCAGGGAGGGCTGGGCAGTCTCCCATGTTAGCTCATTTTAGCCTTAAAATATTCCCTATGGTCCCCTTACCCTCCGTCTTACAGATGGGGAAATCGAGGCTTGGCAAGATGAAGTGACTTTCCCAGATGCCTGCTTTTGCGGTGGGCAGGAAAGCAGCACATCAGCATGTTGGTCTTATAAACTCCTCCCATCTCGTCTTTAGACCCTCTCTAGCTAACCAGAGATGTGCCCGGCCCCAGAAAACTTTCCCTTCTCAACCTTCACAGCCAGCATATGGACCAGCACTCACAAAGTTCCACGGTGGTAACACAACCCCAGTTCCCAGGTTATTTCTCACTCAGGTTAGACATCAGCTGCCGTAGACATCAGTCCGCTGAGGCTGATTCAAGCCATCCCCTTTCTGAGATCCAGGCTGAAGGAGCAAGACATGCTCTCGTGGCAGGGGTAAAGAACAAGGGTGGAAACACGATTTTTGAAACTTCTGGCGAGTGTTCCTTCTCATGGAAGCCACGTGGCCAAGCCTGCTGGGACTGGGGCAGGGAAGTAGGAACTCTTTCAAGTTAAGGCAGCAAATAATTGGCAGCAAAGATGTCATCGACTCCAGCGGGGCTGTCTACCAGTACGGACTTCATTCTCTGGTTTACAATATGGAGATGCTACCAGTTCCCTCTTAATGAGACACTTGTAAAGACGAAATGAAACCCAACACGGTAAACTGTCAATTTCCTCACAGTTCTGCAGTGCCTCACACCGTGCCTGGCGTAGACCAGGTACTCAAGAGATAACTTGTGGCCCTTGATTCACCCATGAGTAATTACTGATCCCCTACCGTGAGCCAAGAGCCAGGATAGCTTTTAGGATCTAGTGGAGAACAAGACAAGGAAAATCCCTGTTCTCACGGATCTTGCATTCCAGTTCATGAAGCACAGACAATAAACACTAAATAAAAATTTCAGAGAGTGGTCAGGCGCTGTAAAGAAAATAAAGCAGAATAAATAAGAACAGGATACAGAATGAGTGAGAGCCACCAAGAGAAAAGTAACTTGACTGGAGATCTATATGATAAGGAGCCAGTGGTGAAAAGATGAGAGGAATCAGCATCCTGGACAGAAAGAAGATAGCATGTACAAAGGTCCTGAGGCACAGATGAGTTGGACTGCTTAAGGAAGAGAAAGGTCCGTTGGGTAGGGTGTCCTGAGCACAGTGTGCACCTGCACGGAAGGAGGCTGGAGAAGAGGCGGGGGCTCCAAAACCTAGCTCAGTGCCTGGGGCACAGGAGGGGTCAGGAAACCTCAAGAAAGAAAGAGTAGTTATCAGGATGGAACAACAGCCACTCTGGTTAGAGAACTCCCCTTCCCCTGGAGGGGCTGCAGAAGCTCTGCCCATTCCTTCTTTCTGATTCTCCTTCTTGATTCCTCATTGGCCCCTAGAAACTTCTCACAGAGCAGTATCCCTCCATGACGTGTTACCATTTCCAAAATCACTGCTGATTTATTACATTTCATGGCGGCTGTTTTCTGATAACCTAGAGACGTACTTCATTCTTATAAATAAGCTCTCCCCAAATCACAGCCTGGGGCAGGTTGAAGCTAATCCCACCCACTACACTGACTGCTGTCAGCTCAGCCCCCAAACCATGGCAGCCACTGACCTTGGCCTGGGTTCCAGGGTGACCTTCACTTTGAGGACCTGGATCTCCCTGCCCACAGACAGTGGGGTCACATAGGACACGCACATCTAATGCCACAAGCGTCTTTCACCCACACCTGCTTGCAGAAGAGAGGAAGAGAGTCATGTAAGTAACACAGTGAACTTTGGCTTCAGGAAGAGCTGCAGTAGGAAACAAGACTCAGAGGTTTCCTCAGGGTCCTGGTGCCTCTCGTGGCTTGATCTCCTTTCTTTCCAGTGATCTGCAAGATCTAGTGTTTAAGATCGGGGTGGGGTGGGGGCCGAAGACACCTGGCCGCTGGAGAGAAACAGCACTCAGTGCCACCAAGGACGCCCGGGGCGGCCCCTGCTACAAGCCAGGACCTGAGTCTCAGGGAGGCTGTACTGGGGGTCCTGGGTGGGGAACAGAGTAGAGATGGAGCATGGCCCCCTTTGCCCAAGGTCTCCAGACACGGGGGTATTGGGAACAGGCTGGGGAAGATGGGGGAGAGGCAGGCCTGCACCCCAAGTCCAGATTTCCCGATGATTCAGAGAAAGCTGGGAGGGGGTTGGGCCCAGGAGGCAGAAGTCTGGAGTGAAGATGAGCAGGTAAACCCACGACGCTTCTGAGCAATGGTCATGTGGCGCTGTGTCCAAGCCATAAGAGTGACCGAGAATCCAGCAGAGAGGGACCTAGGGAGAGCGCCCTCCGTCCCCATAGGCAGGGCCCACGGAGGACCCCGTGTCAGGGACAGGGCTGCACACAGTGGACTAAATACCCACTGGAGGACCATTTGTGGGCCACCAGTCAGGCTTCTGAATAGAGTCACAGGTAAGAAGCCCAATCCAAAGAGCCAAAGTAATAAAAAAGAATTCTCCTTTCCCTTTGTATTCTCAAAGCTGATGCGGCATGGATCCCGAGCTGGACTCTTCAGATCTCCTTTCCTCCTCTCTCCCTCGTCCTGCAGGTACTGCTCCTGTGCCTGTCCTCTGCCGAAGTCCCAGCAACCCCCCTCGCCCCCCGCCGACTCCCCATGCTCCACCCCAACCCCAGGTTCTAGCGCATTCCTTCTTCCCCCCCCTCTTGGGGCTGGGTGGAGAAAGTCACTGCTGGGGGACACTGAAGAGGGAGACTCTGGGGAGTGGGGCCCTCCCAGCACTGGGCTGAACAGAGCCCGTGGGGTGAGCTGCCAGGACAGAGGACAGTGGTGTGGGCCTCATGGGCCACGAGCTAGGGCAGCCAGCACGGAGGGGGAGAGGGAGGGAGGGCCAAAAGGCGGAGGCTCCTCACAGTCCACGAAGCTCCGTGAGCTGAGGGCTGTTTTCCCCATGCGGTGGTGAGGAAATCAGGCTCAGAGAGGTTAAGGTATGGCCCAAAGGCAGAAAGAAGGGCAGTAAGAGTCCGAGGCAGGCATTACACGCGGGTTGGCGGGAAGCCAAGGGAGCAGGCTTCCAACTGCATTACACTACACATCCTTTCAGAGTGGGGGTGCAAAGATGAAGAACCTGGGGGAGGTAGGGGAGAGCAATGAGAACGATAAGAAGACGTCAGCTGGAAAAGTAGAGAAAGATCTGCATGGGAAGGGGATTGTGTGGAGGGAGAGCATCACCATAATGGCAAATGCAAACCTCTCAGACGGACGTTTGGAAACTGTTAGAGGCGGTCAAAGTCTTTCTTGATGGTTTTTTCTGAAGCTCTGGTATCCAGCCTACGGCATAACTTTGGGACAGGGACAGGGAGGGAAAAACAGAGCCAATTAAAGGGGCACCCCACCACCAGGTGCTTTCCCAGAAACTTCTCCATCACCTGGTGGGGCCCGGAGGCCCGGTGGAGTGATGTCAATGCCACAGCGTTCCTGTCACCATGCACAGACCCAGCACTTTTGTCTGGAGCTGTGCATCATAAACGTTTAGCTCTCGGGCTCTGGGGCCCAAGTCTATTAAAATTCTGATGCTTCTGTGGCTGTGGGATTGGATAATGATAGAAACTTAGGCAGAGGAAGGAAAAAACCTAATGACAGTCAGCACAGCAGAAGCCAAATGCAGTGAGCCTGGTCCCAGCCCCCAGGGCTCCTCAGTACTTCTGATCCTGATGGGGGAGAACAGCCCCCACGACTTGCGGCTGGCGGTCAAGACTGATTCTTGGATGGTGTGAAAGACCGGAAGGATTTTAAGATCGGTAACAACAACCATAACCATACATTTGTCATTCACATTTGTATTTTACGTGTGCAATTTACATCTGTAGAAAACTTGACATTTTTCAAAGTGCATCATATACAATTCCCTCTTTCCATCCCAACAACAACCTCGTGAAGCAAGGTTGTGGTAAGCGTGGTAAGCGAATGTGTCTAGTCCCCCACCTCCCCAGCAGAAGGCAAAACTGCTTTCCCTATCCCCTATCCCCAGAGGTGGGGTGTGGGCAAGTCACTTAAAACATGGCTGAAACCTGTCTGTCACAAGTCCCATGTTCCCTGCCGTGGACTGGCCCCGGTCCCAGAGCAAGGAGATGCCGAGCAGAGTGTCGGGCTGGCCAGCAAGATGCGTGGAACATGGGCGGGTGTTGGCTGGCGTGCGCTGATAATGTCCCTGCAACAGAGCCCAGTGGAACCGACTGAGATAGAAATTACCCCCATTTACAGAAAGAGCAAACGAAGACACACACCTACCCAAGGCCCTCCCAAGTGAAACCTAGATCTTCCTGCCCCTTCCCATCAGGTCTTGTCTGTTATCGCTGATGACCTTGGGCACGTTCTGTGAGCCCCTCTAAGCATGGTGCTGCTTGTCCAGAAAACAAACCTGGTAACCCACAGCCCACAGGGAGAATTTAAGTTGGTGACCTTGGAAGGCACGTGGCTATCCTCGGTGCCCCACGGTGCATTTTTTCCCAGCCCTGCGCCATACCTGCTTCCCTAACACTGAGTTTCAGAAATGCCCAGGGAGCTTGGGGAAGTTGGAAGATGATTCAGAGTTCCCCAGACGCCCTCCCTGAATTGCTCTGCCTTCTGCCCTCAGCTAAGTAGAATTTTTATTCCCGTCTGGCCTTGGAATCTGGAAGGTGTCTCCTTTGTGTCCAATTAGAACGTTTTTCATTTCAAAACGTATTGTTCTCTGGGGACAATGTCACGAAGCAGAGCTGGGCTGCTCCTGAGAATAGAAGCAGACAGTGAAAGGCTTCCCGGGCACGAGGCACCTCGGAGTGGCCCCTCTCGGCTCCGCACCGACTGAGCCAGCGCCAGGTGTCAGCAGGAGAGACCCTGTCATTAATTTTTAAATTTGCTATTATCATGCATTTAGGCAGTGGGCTGATGTTCCGCTTGGTTTTGACCTTTAAAAATGTTACAAGCAATATCAACTTTTCTCCAAACTGAAGGACACTGACCCAGAGGCTATAAAAACCACAACCTCGTAAGCCAGCAACGTTCCTTTTAAAGTTTTCTCGTTTCCCTTTATTTTACTTGTCATCTGTTTAAAAGAAACCCACAGACACACACACCCTTTTTTTTTTCCTCCTGGAAATAAAGTGTATGTTCCTATCCCTTCCTTTTTCACTCCCAAAGTAGCTGTCACACTTTCTTTTTTATTGTGATGAAATATACATAACATCAAATTGACCATTTTAGCCACTTTTAAGTGTATAATTCAGTGGCATTGAGTATATTCATATTGAGACAGACTGGCAGGGTCCAAGGAACAAGAGGGGGTCCCCCAGGACCAGCCAAGAGAGTCTTTGCTTCACACAGGATAGAAATTAAATGGGTACCGAGAGGAAGTGAGAGCAGAGTTTACTGAAGACAGAGTGTGCAGATACAGAGGGTCTGGGAGCCTCAGAAAGGAAAGGAAAGTGAGTCTTGTCTCTACACAGGGCCTGGGGTTTGTACTGGGGATGGTGGGTCAGTGGCCTGTCTTCTCAGACATCCAGGAACAAAGCTACGTGTCTCGGTTCTGTCCCCCATAAGTCACTTACACCTGGAGCCAGGGGTCTTGGTGAGTAGGTGATCTTCTGAAATGCCTGGTTATTGCTTGGATGTGCTGGAAGACTGTGCTGGAAGACTTCAAGGAAATCATTAAATCTTTGACCTTGGCGAGGAGGACATACACGATCTGTTCTGTAAGGCGTGTGTGAGACAGGGCTGCAGGTCCCAGCAATAAGAGGCAGCAGAAAACACAGTGTTTCCTGGGGTCCCCTCTGTTTCCTTGTCTCAATATTGTGGTGTGGCCACCAGCCGCCTACAGAGCATTTCCATCTTCCCAAATTGAAAGTCGGGGTTCGGTAAACAAGAACTCCCCGCCCCTTCCCCCAGCCGCTGGCGCTGGCGACCACCCTTCTTTCTGTCTCTGTGATGCTGATCAGCCCAGGGACCTCCTGTGAGACCATGCATCTTTGTGTTTTTCTGATGAGCTTATTTCATTCAGCATCATGTCCTCAAGTTTCATCCATGTTGTAGCTCACGTCAGAGTTTCCTTCTTTTTAAGGCTGAATAATAGGCTAATGTTATGCTAATAAGATAATAATGCGCTAATGATATGCTAATAAGATAGCCATCTTACTCATTTTTATGCAGTAAAAGACCCTCATGTCTAGTAGTTATGCGCTGTTTTTTAGTTTAGAAAGTGTTTTTTCGGACGCCTGGGTGGCTCAGTTGGTTAAGCAGCTGCCTTCGGCTCAGGTCATGGTCCCAGCGTCCTGGGATCGAGTCCCACATCGGGCTCCTTGCTCGGCAGGGAGCCTGCTTCTCCCTCTGCCTCTGCCTGCCACTCTGTCTGCCTGTGCTTGCTCGCTCTCTCTCCCTCTCTCTGACAAATAAATAAATTTTTAAAAAAATATTTTTTCCACACGTTATTTCATTTGATCCTCCAACAACGTCGGGACAGCAGCACAAACACCCTGAGTGGGTGGGTGCTCCCAGGTGGAGGAACAGGACTCGAGCCCCCTAGAGCCCCGGGCTCCTCTCGCCCCGCCCCGAGACACCCCGGTCCCCAGTGCTGAACGCAGGACTAGTTACTCTTCTGTTCAGATTGACGTCCACGCCCCCTTTTATTTCATTCCCCACCTGTCCGCACTCATCAGCCCCCAGCAGGGCGCAGACCAGGTCAGGGTAGTGACTCAGTCTCTTTCCCAGAAAACCCACTTTGAGACAGAGGAAGGGGGAAAAAAAAAACCCAGTCCTAGTCTCCCCACTGTGAACCACCAAATCTGACTCCTTCTGGCCTTTTTCTAGGAGATCAGAACGACCGGGAGGGAAGGAAATTTCGGACTCACATATGGAACGCTCAGGTGAGACGATGCCAAAGCCGCAGCAGAAGCACATCAGGCCCGGAGCAGAGAAAGCCAGCAAAGTGACAGCAGCCTCTGTTGGCCCACCACCTCCGCTGGGGCCTTTCTATCCAGTGTCCCCACCGGAGGAGACAGTCTGCTCCATCTTAAAGGCAGCCACACAGGCAGGATACCAAACGGATGAGTATGGCCGTGAAGTTCCCATTTTCCTGCCTCAACACTCGGCCTCCCTGCCTTCCAGCCAGATGAGGTGGGACAGGGGAAGGAAAACGAGACCATTCTAGAAGTCCTACTTCGGGGTGGGGGTCAAGTGCAGCTGGAAGCTGTGACAAATCTCCTTACGGCTGCCTCCACGGGTGAACCTGGGGACCCCTCCTTGGGGACAAGAAGCTGAATGGCGTCCCATCCCGTACTCTCCCCTGGGCTACGTTCAGGCAGGAACGGACTGGTGGTCATCCCGAGCACAGTGATATGTCTTCACTGATTTGAAATACACCAGGGATATTTCCTGAGTGCTTCTGCTAAGTGCCAGGCTCAAGGTCACAAGAAGGTGACCTGCCTTGATCTTGAGGCACAGCCCGAAGCCAGTTCCTTCCTATCAGCAGCCATGCTGTGGGGGAAGGGGTTGACTAATCTGCCAGGGACAGGGAGACGATGCGCAAGTCCCAGAAGATGTCACAGCAGAGCCATTGTTTGAGCTGAGTCCTCTAGGCTGGGCTCCACCAGGTGAGATGTGAGGCCAGCCCAGGACAGAGGGCACTGGGGGTGCATCAATGCAGAGAGCGTCTGCAGGAGGGGACCATCTGGTGAGTGACAGGAGATGTTCTGGAAACCAGACACGTGCACCATCTGCAAGACCCTTTAAGGCAACAGACACAGAAGTTTGGACTCCCTCTTGCAAGCACCAGGGAGACAGGACAGGTCTGGAATGAGGGGGAGTTAAGGGGCGTGTGGGCACCTACTGGGCAGCCACAGGGGAGTGGAGAAGGAGGTGACCTTAGGGACAGCGACTGCAAAGGCACAAAGGCACAAAGGCTTGGGTACACTCAATCAAGTCCCACCCCCACCCCCACCCCCACCGAGGCGAGAGGGCCGCTGAGGAGATGGAAAATTGTCACCAAGGGAACAGACGTGTCTCGGTGGCAGCTTCAGGCCCTTGGCACAGCGTGTTTGTGAACAGCCCTGGCGTGCTGGGGCTGCAAAGGCTCGGTGCACACCAGCTGATTGAGGGCTGGCATTTTAGGGCCCCTAAAACGCCAGCCGGGGCTGCACAGTGGGGGAATCAGGAGGCTTTTGGATGAAGCGGAAAGTCGTGGCCGGCCAGGCCCAGCCTTGGAGGAGGGCTCCGGGGTGTCATTTGAGGGGTGCGGAGCCGTTCTGGGGAGGCTGAAATGTCATCATGTGAGACTCCTTCCTCTGACGTTAGGTACTGCCTTCCCAAGCACCAAGCGTTAGAGGTGGCATTCAACTTGGCCTCTGTCTTGTCCTCCTTAAGCCCTCGGAGCCTCAGTTTTTATAAGGAATTTGCCATTTTCCTTCATAATGATCAGACCTAGATCTTCCAAGGTTGGCATCAAAGGGACCCTTCTGGGGCAGAGGGGCAGCTCTTTACCACGTTTCACCTGATCCTACCACCATGGGCCAACCTCAGTACCTAATCCCTTAATGCTCCAGAGAGAGGCAGACACTTGCCCCTTTGCCCAAAGCCTGGGCAGGTGTGAAAACTGGAAAATAATGAAAATACACGTGTGATGTGCCTGGTGTGGATCGGGTTATGCCATGCAGACTCATCTCTGGGTCAGAGACCCTGTTCTATCTGACCGAGTTCCTAAGGAAAAGAGGCTCAGTGGCATTCTTGAGCCAATTTGTATGGATCCCAAAATCTGGTGGTCTGCACCTCTTTCCAGTTCTGGGTGTAATGACTTCATGCGGCAGCTGAAAATCAGCCATAAAGTTATCTGCACCATGGAAATTGCCCAATACTACAAATCAGGATTTTTTTCTCCTCCCCCAAGAGCTGGTGGTTAAACATTTACCAGCACATCACAGGTTACTGTCACATGCCTACCCTGGGACCCGGCGACCCCTCTCCTGGTTATATACCTACAAGGAAAGTGTCCACATACCCACCATAGCAGCCATATCCGTAATGGACAAAGAATAGAAATGGGCCAACGTCCACTGACAGGAGAAAGGGTAAACCGTGCTCTACCCAGACCACCAGATACACCTCAGAGTTCGAAGAACCAGCAGATGGCACATGGCATCATGGCTGAGTCTCACAGACCTTAGATAGAGTGAAAGAAGTCAGACAAAGACTACATCGTATGACTCCACTTACAGGAATTTCAAGAACGGGCAAACTAGAGATCAGAAGAGCAGTGCCCTTGGCAGTGGTGGCTGGGATTGGCCAGGAAAAGCATGGGCAGCCCTTGGGGGAGCTGTTCCGTGTGTTGATGTAGGTGGTGGTTACATGGGTGTGCACATATGTACCAACACATCAAGCTGCGTGTTTCAGACGTGTACACATTGCACTTCACACCCCTTACTGTATATATTACTTGCTTCAATTAAAAGGTAAAGATTGTGCACGTGTGTGTGTGTGTGTGTGTGTGTGCTAGGAAGTTCTTTCCACCTTTCTAGCTCCCTGTGCCTTTAGCCCACCTCCCAGGAGCTCACACTTTCCTAAAAGCACATACTCGAGAAAGTCTGCCTACTGAGTTCTGGTTTTCTGAGGATATCCACTGCTCTAGATCATTTGCCTTTAGAGACACTATCTCCATCCTGGGGACATGGTCTCTCCCTTCCCTTTACCCAAAATGGATGACTTCACTGCACAGAGCTCAACAGGATGTCACCATCAATGCAGGGGGAACAACCATGTGTGGGCACAGGATACACGGGGAAGGCTTCGCAGGGCTAATTGGCTGTGCTACTAAAATGTGAGAGGCGAACGGGACCCTGTGTGGCAACAGGCTCCGTGGTCCTTGGAAGGTGCCCAATAAATGTCTGTTAAAAACCAACCAACCAAGCAAGCCAGCCCATGCATTTGTCAAGGACTGAGGGATGCTAGGCCCCCTGCCGGGATGGAACAAGGATAGGTAGGGACGGGGCATAGATGGAGCCAGTGCCAACAGGGGCTCTTAGCCATAAGCACAGAGGCTGCCTCTGCATCAGTAAGCCAAAACAGTCATGTTGAAAGGGCACAGTTAGGAGGGCTGGCGCTTCCAGAAGCACTACCCACTATGCCCTACACCGTGCCCTTGGGCTGGTCCAACACGGAGCTTGCACTCAGTGATCCCAAGTCCCTGCGGTCCCACCATGGCCATTTTCTGCAGCAGAGATGACTCATAGCAGAGAGAGAGGAGAAGGGGCCCCAAGTCCAAGTATGCTCTGCACCCCAGCTGCAAGCAAAGCAGGAAAAGTGAATTTCAAGTTCTTCCAGCTCCTTTAGAGGAGGTAATGGTCTTCTCACCCTCTACCCCGTCCAGGCTCGACTGCAGACTGTGGGGCGCCTGGGTGGCTTAGTCGGTGAAGCATCTGTCTTCAGCTCGGGTCATGATCCTGGGGTCCTGGGACCGAGGCAGACAGACTGAGTGGATGAGGGGGGACAAGAGGGGAGGACCAGGTGGTGGCCCGGGGCTAGGGAGCTGGAGGAGGTTTTGTCTCTACCAGAAACCAGGCTGGGGTCCACCGTCACGTCATTCTGCCTGCCTCTGGGAGCCTTGGCCCGTGGCTTGCCCTGCTTCACACACATCGGTCATAATAGTGACAAGGGCTCCATGTTCACTGATCGCTTCCAGGCTGCCGGGCGCTGTAAGGCCGGGATGTCACCCAGTGACTGGCTCTTCTTACCCATGTTTGACAGATGAGGAAACTGAGGCTGGGGGAGTTCACCTCACTAGGAAGTCCCAGGCTCAGGATCTGAATGTTTTTCTTCCATCCCAGAGCTGGATGCTCTGGGGTGGGTGGGCCAGGTGTGTGCAGTGGAGGTCTAGATGGGCTCTTGGTGTTGGGGGAGGACAGGGGGAGCATAGAAAGGCTGATGTGGCAGGACCCCAACCACAGGAACCCCCCCAGGCGGCGGTGACGTCTGGCTCAGCTCCTGGGACTCACCATGAAAAGGTGGTCAAGCCCTGGGAGGAACTTGTAAAATGGGAATAATGACCTCATAAGCTTCCTCTTCGGGTTACAAGAAGCGATGCATATATAAGGCCTGGCAGAGTTTCGAGATGTATGAAAACACAGTAGATACTTAAGAAATATTAGTTGAATGTGGTAAATCCAACAAAGTCCACCCAGCAAAAATAAATAAGTACTACACCTTCCTGTTTAACTGTGCCCAAGCGTCTCCAGGCTGCGGGGGTGGTGAAGGGCGGGGGTGAGGGAGGGATGGTCCCACATGTTTGCACAGGTAACTTGCTGAAGCCCTGAAGATCAGAATGTACTCATGTTTATCTTGCTTTGCTGTTACCTTTATTAAAAATCATGAATTTAGGGCGCCTGGGTGGCTCAGTGGGTTAAGCCTCTGCCTTCGGCTCAGGTCATGATCTCAGGGTCCTGGGATCGAGTCCCGCATCAGGCTCTCTGCTCAGCAGGGAGCCTGCTTCCTTCTCTCTCTCTGCCTGCCTCTCTGCCTACTTGTGATCTCTCTCTGTCAAATAAATAAACAAAATCTTTAAAAAAGATTTTGTTTTTTTTTTACCAGATTCTTCTAAATAAACCTGGTCCTGCCAGCTCATGCTCTGACCCCATTCCATAGCAAATGTCTCGCTCAGGGGTGCACTTCCCAAGCCCACCCCTGCGGTCATGTCTGCTGGACACATAGGCAAATGGCCAGCCCGTGGCCCAGGGTGGGGTGGAGGTAAGAGTTTCCCAAAGAGAGAACTCCCAGGCCTTTCCCCCCAGGCCCCTCCCTTGCTTCCTTTGGACCCCTCCCTTCTCAAGGGCAGCTAGCAGTCACGTTCATAAAGCCCCTTGCTTCTGCGTAGCAAAGACATATTTAGAGGAAACAGCAAATCTTTTCTGCAAAGCCATAACCTCCCAGCTCACACGCGTGGTCAGGATATTCCCTTAGGGCTCAGTCCCCCAGACACAGATGCCATCAGGCAGGCCCTGGCGAGGAGTCACCATGACTGTCCCTAAGCACAGCCAGCGTCTAGCTTCAGCGTGCTCTGTGCCATTGAGTCCCGGAGGGCAGGGTAGGCTGAGGCCTCCACTGGGTGAAGCAAATAAAGACTCTGGGTCCCAGCCGCCCCCAGGCCCCCTGCGACCCGCTCAGGGCCCTGCACCATCCAGGCCCAGAACCAGGGCTAGCCACAGTCCAGGCAGCAGTGGGCTCTGGCCCCCATGGGGAGATGGTGACCAGAGATGAGACACAACCCGTACCTGCTGGCCCTGGTGTCCACTGTGTGGGGGGCAGAGTGGGGAGGGGGGAAGGCTCAGTATCTCCCAAAACTAGCACAGACTGGGATCAGACAGTCTTGGGTTCCAAGTCCCCTCTTCTGCTGCCGCCCGTCGTGTCACATAGACCCCAGGTTTCACTCCCTCGAGCCTCAGCTCCCTTGTCTGTGCAACGGGGTTCCTAGCAGTGCCCGCAACCCGATACCTTCGGGGGGGCGTCAGCGATCTGACAGGTGCTCCAGGGGCGCCAGGCGCGCAGGGTCCTCTTCCGACCACTCGGGTCATGCGATTATTTCCACGGCCCTGCTGGTCCCTGTGCCTGCACATTCGCCAGCAGGAGCCTGCTCCTTCCCTCCAAAAAGGTACAAGTGGTGTTTGTTGTTCTGGTCCATTTTTAATAACTGCTGTTTAACAGAGGCAGAAATAAAAAGAGGAAAAGCAAGAGAGGTTTGCAGTCACAAGAATTCCTTCCAGCTTCCCAGCCTCTTCCCCACAAACCTCTCTGCTCCCGTGTGAGGTCACCCCCGCTCCACTCGCCCCCGCTTTCCCCTACACAAGCTGTCATTTCCCAAAGCAGCTGGCGGCCCTCTCCCGCCCAGGCACCCACTCCGTCCTCATCCTGCTCCATTGTGGGAGGGCGCCCCGTGTGTAGTGTTTTAGTCCCATTGTGATTGAAATTTAGGTGACTTCCACGCTGTAGTAAATGGCTTTATGCTTTTGCGCAAGGAATTCCTTGGAATAAAGTCCCAGAAGGGGAATTACTCTGTCAGAGGTCATATGGGCTCCTCACAGAGTCGCCCCTGCCCGGCCTGTCCCCTCTCTTGTCCCCAGGAGCACCCATGAGGGGGCCTCACTGCCAAGCCCACCCATGAGCTGATGGTCGTTCATTCATTCATTCATTCATTCTTTCATTTGTGATCTCCTCTGTGTCGGTGCTAGGGATTCATAGAAGGTCTGAACCAGCCTTCGGGAGCTGCAGTCTTTGGATAAAACTTCTTCTGTGAAATCCCCTGGGAGACACACACACACACACACACACACACACACACACACACAGGGCCTCTACCACTCCTGGGCGCCCACCGTGGACGATGAACTGTCTGCAAGTCTCTTTGTACTGGAGACGCACGTACACACCTTCCAAACAGATCTTGTTTTGTCCCTTGTGACAAAGAGGGTCCTCCCTCCATTCCAAGAGACAAGGCTCTGTCCACCCCGATCACACAGGGGCTACAGGGACTTGGGTCCCAGGAATTTGGAGACAGTGAGATGGCAGGCAGATGGTGCCCTGCCCTGGGGGTCTAGCGGGGGAGCTGAGAATCAGAGCCACAAGGTGAAGTCACAGGAGAGCAGAAACAGTGTTGTCTGTCACGTGGGCCTGGGCCTGGCATGCAGAGAGGGTCATGGCATGCAGAGAGGGGCTGAGGGCAGATGTCCCAGAGAGAGGCTGGGAAAGATGCCCTCTCTCCTTGCAATTAACTCACGGGATATCCCTCCCCCCGCCCCCCACCCCATCCTGGCAACAAACTCGCTGTATATAACCTGGGCAGAGAGAGGTTTGATCCTTCTGACCCAACACCTTGACCCTGATGCTTCCCTTGCCCAGCTGTGGGCTCCTGGGGCAGAGACCGGGCTGTCCCCCTCTGCTCCCCACTCTAGTGCTGACAGCTGCCCACACAGCTGTCACCTGGACCCTGTGAGGAAGCACCAAGCCCATTGTCCCCTGGAAATCAGGACACTGAGGCCTAGAGGGTCCAGTGTTGGCCAAGAAATGATAGGATGGGGTTTCACATTGGATGTTGACTCTGAGTCCATTGTGGTCAATGTTACTAACTCAAATCCCACGTCCCCTCCACTGTATCCAGCTGCCTCGAAGACCCAGTCCAAGCCCTTGGGCAAGGTGTGCACCCTGGGTCCCTCTAGGTCCTAGCAGTGGGAAGAGGGGTTGGGGTGGCACCAGAAGCGTTTCCAAGAAGTGGGAGGAACACAGGCAGGACCATGCTGCTGTCCCCTGCTGGGACCTGGAGGCCATGGGGTAATGAAGAAGGGGCGGCCGCCCAGCTTCCCTGGGAAATGCGGGTGGTTTATTATCCTTCTGCGGCTCTGCAGGGTGGGAACAGGGAACAGCGTGTCTTAGAGGGGCACACTGTGGCTGAGGCTTACCTCAGTTAGAAAAGAAACAAATTTTCTCCCAAGATACTTTGCAGCCTCGTCCCCGCCCATCACCGTGACAAGAGCAGGGATACCTCCAGGGAAGATGGGAGCATTCAAGGTACATATGTGACCCTTGTGCTTGGGGACAAAATCTGGATGCACATCTTCACTGCTCATGGGCTCTGAGAATCTGGGGCTACTTGCCCGGCGTGGGGGGGGAGGGGAGTTCCAGATGGACCTGTATCCTGGTGCCCCCGGGGACCTCTCCCAGGCCCCCTGATGGGAACATGTGATGAAAACTAAGATGGTGTGACTCTCAGGCACAGGGGGGACAGGGACTCTTGGAGCTGAGTGGTTCTCTCCAGTGAGTAAGAAGATGCCAGCTGAGAGCAGCCATATCCAAGTGGGATCTGGGAGGAAGGGCTGCTAGCCAAGGTGGGCTTCAGTCCCCTTTCCCTTGACCACAGTGCCCACCCCTTCATTCCCTCAGGACAGCTGGTCTCCAAGGAGGGAGGCAAGCAGAACAGGTCCCTGGGAGCCCTGTGGGCCGGCCACCTTCCTTCAGGGTCCCAGCTGGTGCTGGGCAAACCGCTCACGCTGGTTTGGTTTGGAGGCTCCATCTGGATGGAGATCAGGGTCTATCCGGCAGCAGGACCCCGGGAGTGGAAGGATCAGGGTCAGGGAGCTTCATGGGCTGGTATTTGTGTAAAGCCAGCATTCCTGAGGAGATGCAACACGGGGGACGGGTCCAGAACAAGCAATTACAAAACATAGTGTGCTGAGAGCCGGTAGGTTTTGTAGCTTCGGGAGGGCTTCCTGGAGGAGGAAACTCTGCAGACACTTTTATAAAACTAGTTGGCACTCATCCAGGAAAGCCCAAAGAGCTGGGGAGGGGAGGGCATCCAGGCCGAGGGCCCAGCTTAAGCAAAGGTGGGAGGAGGAACTGCGTGAGCCGTGTGGGGTACGGTACGGTGGCTAGCATGAGTTTTCGAAACAGGGAGCAGAGAGTAGGATGGAAGAACGGGCAGGAGGCAACTGATGTCAGGGAGGAAGGACATCAGAGACAATCAGGGGGTAGGAGGCGAAATTCTCAGGACTTGACGCTCAGTTCCCTTGGGCTCAGGGTCTGAGCACAGCAGAGAAGTAGAGACCAGGGCAGGTCCCAGAGCAGACGTGGGCTTCAGACTGCTGGCGGAGCCGCACTGAAAGCGAAGGGCAGGAGGCCTGGGGAAAGCAGGCATCCAGGCAGGCCATCAGGCTCAGAGCCCGGGGGAGGGAGAGGCCCCCACAGCTATTAAACCTGGTTACTGATTGCAGAGCATATAGAAACTTCTCTAATGATGGCTACAGGCTGTCCCCGGAGGCCTTGCTTCTGGAAGGTAGGGTGCCGCCAGTGAGCTCCAGGTAACAGAAATACCATTAACACAGAGCCGCCGTCCTCGGAATCTGCTTTCATGTTCCAAAGACAGAAGATAAATGGCCCTTATCATTTTTATGGAGCTGGTGTCACCGACAAAGCCACACTTGGAACCACCGGAGCTGCTTCTGTCCTGTTTATTAGGCACTTCAAGACCTTTCTCCAGGAAGAAGACGAAACTGGTCTGAGAAATGACTCCTTGTTTAACGTGGTCCGATCCCACGGGACCCAGGCAGAGATGCTCTCCTCTCCGATCCACACCGCAGGGCAGGTCTCAGCACTGGGCGCCTGGGCCTGGCTGGGGTGATGGCGCTGGGCCCCCGACTCACTCAGGGGCTCAGCACGCAGCCAGCAGCTCCCCGGAAGGGAAGGGGAGGGCAGGAGGGGAAGGGGCGCTGGCTGAGTGCAGGAATCTCACTCCAGGGGCAGGGCAATGATCTGATGATGATTGCTGTCCAACAGCGGGGTCCCTCGGCTCCCCGAGTCCAGGAGGAAAGCCGGGCCCAGTCCTGGCTGCAGCCCCATTGGCAGACTGGGCCCCTCCACCAGGTGCCCCCTCTGCTTTCTGGAGGCTGGGAGAGCCAGGCGCTTGATCTTGGCTGGGTGAGGCTAATGGGGCATCTTAGAGTCACCCCAAACTGGGCACAGTCGCTTGGGGTGTGAGCTTGGTGTATTTGGGGACCTCCGTGAAGGTTAGGACAGGAGTTGCTGAGCTATTTCCATGTTCCAGACAACTTAATCAAGACACAATCCATTCTCTTCGTTACAGACCGAGGTCCTTTTCCATTTTTCAAACTAATGAGAAATCTTGCGCGGACGTGTTGGGCTTCCCCTTTCCTTCCCCCCACATCTTTCATTACTTTCCCCCAAAGCCTTGTCTGAATACAAATCTGCCCCGCAAGGCCTCTTAGCGAGCCCATCAGCTACGCTGTGGGGTGCTTTCCCCCAGATCGCTTAGAACTCTGGGGAGCCCAAGCTCACCCCAGGAACCGGGGGCAGGGTCCATGCTTATACTTCTCTCCCATTCCCTGTCCCTTGTCCATTCCCTGTCCCCACTAACTTTTACAGGCGAATAAAACTCCCACCAATGAATAGTTCACATTCCAAATGCTGCTGTCAGTGGGC
>PISX010003274.1:111269-140737 GCA_004024625.1 Mellivora capensis
GGGGGGGGGGGGGGGGGGGTGTGCATAGAGATCTTCCCTGGAGAGCCCCTGGAGGGGGAAATTTGTGTTTTTCGCCTGGGGAGTCCGTGCTGGTGCTCGGAAGGCGCGAGGCATATATGGCACCTACTAAGAACTAAACGGGACCAGGGTTTTACATAACCTTAGCTCCCTGGACACTAGGTCATCTCACTGCAAAATGGGGAGAACGGGTCCCCGCCTCCCAGGGCTTCATGAAGACCAAGGGAAATGGCAAAAGCCCGGAAGCTGCTGAGGGAGCTGGCAGGTGGGAGGAGGCCCTGCACAGGGCCCTGCAGCCCGTGCTCCCCAGGCCCCCGCACCGCCTCCCGGGCGTCCCCAGCAAGCACAGCCTGTGCCCACCCGGGCTGGGCACTGAGTCAGAGCCTGAGTCACGGACTGTTTCCTCCAGCGAGGAAGCTCTCCTTGGCACACGCCGTCCAGTTACTCAGCAAGTGACCCTGCGTGGGGACAGCAGCTGCAGCCTAGGGAGCCGAGGGAGGGACTGTGAAGGTGGAGATTAGTTTGGGGAAGCTCAAACGGCTCACCCAGGAGAGCTAGGAGTCCCAAGGGGCAGTGTACCTCCCCGGGCTCCAGGGGTGTGTCACAGAGATTCCTGGAAATGTGGCAAGGTGGCAAGGTCACCCTCCCAGGGCTTACCCCACGGGTCAGTCCATCAGGGACCCCAAACAGCTGGGCTCTGAAGTCAACCTTCCCCATGTCTGAATGCCCGCCCTGGTGCCCGCCCACGGGCCAAGAACATCAGGAGAAGGAGAACAAACACCTGCCTTCAGCGGGGAGGGGTCCCACGCTGCACTGCCATTCGGCCTCAAACAAGTGTCGCTCGTGGGGGCCCTGGCAGCCCTCTGGGCTCCGGTGGGGTTTCGGGGGTCCAGAGAGAGGGGGGGCGATCGCACCGCCAGTTCAGACTTCAGGGAGACAGTCTGGGGCTGACTCTGACGGGGACACCCCCACCCGGGGCCAAGCACCTCTCCCACGTGCGCCTCCCCCACCAGGTCAGATCACCCGCATCCAAGAAAGCAGGCCCATCGCTTCCTGCCAGAGCTGGCTTCCAGCCTCGACAGATTTCCCAGCCAAGGTTTCGTTCCTGAAACTCAGCTGCTTCAACCCATGACTCCCCATTACTCCCCTGAACCGCACTCCGCAGAGCTTCTCCTCCTCCACGGTTGTGCCCTTCCGAGGCCGCCAAAGGGACTCATCTCTTGACAAAGGACAGGCCCTGGGTCTTCATCATCTGGCCTCATAAATCAGCCCCTGCGCACCTGCAGGCTGCCCCCCCAACCCCTGAATCCTCTGCGTGCTTCTCCAGGCAGGGCCCTTCCTGGGGGCGGGGCGGGGGGTTGCCCCCCCCCCCCCCGTGTGCCCAGCACCATCCTCCCTCCCCCTTGGCGGGCGAGGGGCTCCCAGCTGCTCCTCCAGGAGCCCAGCCAGCCGGGAGCCTGGCAGCCGCTGCTCCTGTCAGCAGGGCCTTCTCCTGGAACGGAGATGTCTTAAGCTTGTTGGGACCAATTGCCCATGGCGTTCCGCTCACTCCAGGCAACTGACAGCCTTAGTGGAGAGGAGGGGCAAGAACTGACGCAGGACCGTAGACCAACCCCCAAGGGGCATGGCCTTCAGCGTGGAGACTGGAGCAGGGTGCATCAGGGGGCAGGGGCAGGGGGGGCGGTTAGAAGCCTCCCAGGGCCAGAGACCCCATGTTTAGAGATAGCGCCTAGGCAGGAGTCCCTGGGGAGCCCTATGTGTCCCGTGCAAGAGGCAGCAGAACCAACAGGAGTCCAGTGCCAGGCCTGGCACACAGGCAGCCCTCAGGAAGGCCTACTAAGACGTAGAGATAGTAACTCTGGTGAAGAGAAAATTGGTGGGAGGGTGTGTGTGACTGACTTCTTGAGTGGACTACTCTAAGGTTCATAAGGTCATTTAAGTATTCAACTAAAATTGACTTAGCATCTGCTCTGTTCTGAGCAGGTAACGATGAAAACACAATCCTTGCTTGATGAGGCATGCATGCTGGAAGGCTTCCCGGAGGAGGCATGTTAACCCTGCAACAGACTGGAGAGACTTGGATACCGTTAGGCTAGGGCCGTGGTCCTCGAACTTTGGTCTGGGACAAGCAGCACCCGGAACCTGTTGGGAACGCAGGTTCTCAGAATACATCAGTCACTCGGGGGTGGGGCCTTGGCCACGGGAGCTGGTGACAAGCCCTCCAGGTGATTCTGTGAGAACCGCCCAGCGTGGGGGCATTCCCACATCGAGGGAGCCAAAGTCCTGGAAATTCTCTCCTTTGGCCACTGTCCAGGTGCCCTGTCATCCTGCAGACTGGGCAGGAGAAGCAGAAACATTTGTGAACGAATTTGATATTTTGTGTTTCTTCAAAAAGCATCAAAATAATCATCGTGGGAAATCCCAGAATCTCGCTGACATTTTATCCATTGTATCCCCCTCGCTTGGACATTATTCTGTAAAATCACTGCCCCCTTTGCTCCCTGTTCTTGCCTCTGGGACACCCCCCCACCCCCGCCTCCAGGGGCCACTGGCCTTTAGATGGGGATCTCGGCAAGGGGCCTGGAGAGCTGTACTCACTCGCCTTTGTCTGAAGTTGTCTTCCTCCTGTTTTACTTGAAACTGTTCTGTTTGTTTTCGTCTTTGGTGATATTACATTCCAGCCTCTGTCTGCCATTCAGGTGTGGTTCATTTTGTCTGTTCCCTCCGGCTTCTTGACAAGTCTTCTCCTTGCTGTCCTGCTGTCCTGCATCCCCGTGATGGCTCCAAGTGCAGAATTTTTTCTTCATCCCTCGCTTGGAATTTATTATGCTTGCTGGCTTGAAATTCACATCTCTTATCAATCCTGGAACATTCACTGCTATGACCTCTTTGAATCATGACTCTGGTCCATTGTCTTCTCCTTCCTGAACTCCAGATGGATGGGCCCCATTTCTTTTTGCTTGAACTTCTCACCTCCTGACCTGTGATTCCTATTTTCCGTATTGTTTTCTTCTGTCCTGCTTTACACATTCTGGTCACCGATTCCGCCCCATCTTGTCCCTGATTCCCTCCTGAGCTGAGTCTATTTGCTGCCATTCAACCTAGCCATCCAATGGGTTTTATGTCTCAGTTATTCCATTTTTCCATTTTTCTTTCTAGAACTTCGACTTGGCTCTTTCTCGTCTCTCTCTGATAATTTTATAGCCTTTTTTCCCCCTTGCCCATGGTCTCAATCCTTCTTTCTTAAAACATTCTTAACTTACTGATTTTTATTCTAGTTCGGATCATTCGAACATCTGAAGTCTTTGATCTAGTTTTGCAGGTGTGGTGTGTGCAGACCGTGAGTCATCGCGGATGGTCGGCCTCTGGGTTTTCGTAATTGGAGACCGCGAGACTGATGCTGCACTTACGGGACCCAGGGGGACCCAGAAGAGGAGAGGGTGCCCCAGCCGTGTGCGGGGGAGTCTGCCAACCCAACACCACTTTAGAGTCATTCATTGGCTTGGGGTTTTCTGGACCACTCAGTGGATGAATTTGAATCCCTATCCCCAGGGAAGTTCAGCCTGGGTTAACACACTCTTAGGAAGGAATGTATCTTTATTTACCGTAGACACCAGGACAAATGAATGTCCTTGTCTTTCTTTGCTGGTAGTTTGGTTTTTAGAGGTGTCCCTTACACTGTGCAAATCACTTTAATGGTCTCAGCTGGGGGGGAGGGGCTCACTTCCTACTCTTCAATCATTTATGAGCTCGAGACCAAATAAGGTTTTCAGTTCCCTGCATCGCAGTTAAAATCCAAGGTTCTAGGCTCCTGTTCCGGGCAAATGCCTCGGGGTCCCCAGAGGTCAGCATTTGCTTCCTATTCTGGGGTCGGTTCACCACTCCTTCCTGGTTCTCAGGAACTTCCCTTCCTTCCTTCCTTGCAAACTTAGCCGTGCATTGAATAAGGTTTGTGGTAACTATTCCTGCATTTTCGGTGTTTTCCAGCCAGAGAGTGTCCTGTCTCCCCATCCCCTGGCCCCCAGTAGATCTGACTGGAGCAGAACTCTTCACTGGACACTTTCTTCTTCCTTTGGGGCTCACAGCTAGACCCAACCCCGGTCCCCCACCTTGCAGCTACACATGGTCACATGACTGTGTTCTGGCCAGTATGACCGTTTCAGGGCAAGCCCCGGTAAACCTCCCACACGATGCTCAGGGTGAGGACACAGAGCCCCACAACGGATGCGTCCGCATCCCGAGTCGCCGCTGAAGGGACTGTCCACCATTGCAGACGATACGTACGTGGCGGGACTAGGGGGTTTAGGCACCGTAGCTGTCAGCAGGAATCACTAACACCCCAGGCCACCTCATTGTCAGAATTCAAGTCCCACTTATAATTGTTCTGCAGTTCCCTGTTATACACATAATCTTCTCAGGGCTTAGGGACTTCAGGGTTTAATCTGGCCCAGCTCCCTGGAGGCAGGACTGCCTGTCACAGAGGCAGTGGGGCTCACCGGCATTGTCAAGGGGATAATGGCCTGGTCCTCTTTCCCTTCCCTGCCTTGTCAGCCCTGGGGGCCTGGCCCTGAGTCTTGCCCCCGAGCCCCCAGACCACTTAGATGTGACCCGGCTTTTAAGGAAGCCCTAGGTATTGAGGACACAGGGGATCCCAGGACAAGGGGATGACAGGTACATTGGGGCTGAGGGCAGGGGCTGTGGCCACTCGGGCAGCAGCCCATTCAGGCTGAGCTTCCAGAGCCTGTCCGGCTGGACCAGCGATACCAACAAGCACACTGGGGGTAGAGAACAAGGGGGGACTCTTGGGGCAGCACAGCCCACCTGTCGGGGGGCCCCAGCTGGCAGTGCATCGAGGCCTGCCCTATGCTGGAAAACCTCCTCTCTACACACGGCACCTTGCACGGCAGCTTCTGGAGTCTTTGCCTGGCAGCAGGTGACATTCCCAGGTCAGGGTCTACAGTGACATGGCTGGCCAAAGGACAGGCATCGGGACCCTTACCCTCGGCGAGGTACAACCTACAAGGAAGGGTCCCTGCTGGGAGCTGACAGGCACACTGCCCTCTCTCCCTTGCTGCCCGGCCTCCTCGACCAGACCACGGTCTCAAGAGTTGGAGGGGCTGTCCCTGTCCTTCAGCTCATCGTCACTCACCTATACGATGGCAACTCGGAGCGTCCCGAAGAAGAGAAACAGGAGGAAAGCCGTGGGAGCCAGACAGGGGTATGTCTGATCCCACGGACAGGTTCAGGGCAGGTGATGTGTGGGCTGGGTCCGGGAGTTTGCACACTTGAGGACAGCAAGGAAGGGCGGAAGAGCCTGCTCAGGTGGGGAGGACAGCGGGGAGCTGGGACAGTCCCCGGTGAGCCTGCGGAGTGGACAGGACCGCCAGGCAGATTTGGGGGCAAGGGAGGTTGAAGCTGAGGAGAGAGGCTGAGAATTCTGCACTGTGTTTTGGAATGTCGCACCCACCCCACCATGAGCTTGACTCCCACCCACCCAAAGTTAAATATCCGAGCAGCCCCTGCAGCCCTGGGAACCGCAGGAACGGAAGGTAGTTGAAGGCAGAGGCAGCCGCCCGACTTCTCTCCAGGAAGAGCCCCGCTGAGAGGGGCAGAGAGGTCGTTCACCTCTCTCACCGCCTGTCCCCGGTATTGCAAATGGCCTCAGGACAATGGGGGGTTTTGCCCGCCTGTCCCCGGTATTGCAAATGGCCTCAGGACAATGGGGGGTTTTGCCCGCTCCACATTCACTCCATGGCTACCCACCCGGGAGGCCAGGTTCTGGGGAAGCAAAGGGCCACTTCAAAACCCACCCTCTTCTCCTCCCCTCCTCTCCTCCTCATGCTCTGCAGGATGTAAATCCCAGAGTGGGGAGGGAGCCTGAGCTGAGGGTGGGAATCATGGACCCAGCTCCATCCATTGCTGCCGATGGAGGCCCCTGGGACGCAGGGTGTGGAGATCCCATCAGCCCATCAGAGCACAGAGTCCTTGCCATCACCCAATTCCCTACAGCCTGGACCAGCCTCTGACCTGATGGGATCCTCCTCTGGTCACCACCCTACATTCCAGAAGGAAACTTCTCCTCCCCCTCCTCCTCCTCTGGTTACCCAAGTTTGGAGCAGAGCCTCTGCGTTTTTAGGATTAAAGAGCAGTGGGAAAGCTGTGAACGCAGGTTAGCCCATGAACTGACTGGTAAGAATACGCAGAAGGCCACAGACCTGGGAAGGATAGTTTATTTCCCCCTGTAGTCTACTTACGATCCGCAGAGCCAGCCAGAAGGAACCCAGCCCTCCGCATTGGCTCATCAGGGCAGGAGTCCTGGCGGTGGGCTCTCAGCAGGTCGCTCTGCCTCTCTGAGTTTCCACTTCCTTGACCACAGAAGAGGGAACAGTGACACCCACTTCTCCAGACTGACATGAGGGCAAAGGGCCGAGAAGCCCCAGGTACACGGGAAGTGCATGACCAGCTTCCGGTCCCTGGGTCAGCCCCTGCAGGTGGGCCTCTTGTCCCTCTGACCTGCCTGGAGAAGCTTGTGGGGACATGGGACACGTAACAGTGAATGTTATTGTGGGGGTGTGGTGGGCTGGAGGGAAACATCCGAGTCATAGGTCATGCTATTATCCTCTCCGGCTTCTCTGAACTGGACGAAACATGGGCTGAAAATGCATATTTGTGGGGACCGATGCATGCCGGGAAGTGTTTCCAGGGCCTCCCTGATACTTTCAGGAGGAGGCACCCCGTGGGTTTCCTCTGGGGTCAGGGCTGCTAATGGCCTGAGCAGCCTCGTCCTTGGGAAAGGAAAGACGGAGGCGAGGCCCCGTGGAACCCAGTGGGTGGTGAGGCAACTTCACCTCCACGTGCAGGACTCCACTGCGTGGGAGTGAGGCACCCACGAGTCCCGGGTAGGTGTCTGAGCCACTGACCCAGAAGAAAGGAGTCCGGCCTCTCAGAGAGGGCAGGCGGAGCCAAACAGTGTCTCCCGGCCATTTGTATCTCTATATCAGAGACTGGGAAACTGAGGCACAGAGAGAAAGGACACCCCCAGGCTGACACAGCTCAACCTTTCTGAGGACTCAGCCCCGAGGAAATCCCAACTCTGCTGCTTGCTCACTGCATGACCCTGATGGAGTGGCTCCCCCATGCCTCAGTTTCCCCATCAGTAAGTTCAGATGCATCATTGCTTTCCTGTGCACCAGCTCTAAGAATGACGTCATGCCTGTGAAAGAGCCCCACGGGGTGTCTCGCACAAAACCGACCTTGATCATCAGAATTACTATCCAGCCACAATGCTGTTACTTGAATTTTCTCCCACGAAGCACTCTATATTTGTTAAATAAATGATTTCCCCCCCACATTTTATTATGAAAATTTCATAATAACAATGTCGGAAGGATTTTTAGTGAACGCCATATACTATAAGGGTAGAATTCTCCCTTCGAATGATCCTTGCTTTATCAATATCTACCCATTGAGCCATCTTATTTTTTGATGCACTTCAAAACAAACTGAAGACATCAGTCCCGTTTCCCCTAAATCCTTTAGCATTTGCTGTTTTGGATGTGAAATTTACAGACGATGAAATGCACAAATCTTGAAAGTCATTTGAATTTTGACAAAGGCATATACCCGTGTCGCAGAAGCCCCCATCAGAATAGAAGACGTTACCATCATCCTAGAAAGATTCCTCCTGACCCTTGTCAATCAGGCGCACCTCTACTCCCAGGAGGCCACCACTGTTCTGATTTTTTCCCACATTAATTTGTCTGCGGTAGAATTTCACATACTAGAAGACGTGGCCCTGTAACACAGTACAGTGTGTACCTAGATCTGTTGCCAACGGCTACAAGATAAATCACTGCAAAGTTCAGCTGCCTGAAACAACACATTTCTGACTTCACTGTTTCTGAAGGCTTGACTTGGTCCTCTTCGGGTTCCTACAGCTGCACCCGGCTCGTGGCTGGGGCCGCAGGGTCGCTTCCGGGTTCGACGGGGAGGAGATCCGCTTCCAAGCTCATTCAAGTGGCTGTTGGCAGGCTCAGTTTCCCGAGGCTTGTTGGGGGCCTCATCCCCCCAGGGTGTTGGCCAGAGGAAGGCACCTTTCAATTCTTTGTCGGGCGGCCTCTCCATAGGGCCGCTCACAACACTCATTAGAGGAAGTGACATAGGACAAGAGGGGACCGGTCTGGTGAAAGCCAGAAGCTTTTTGTGGCCTACTCTGAGAATGACATCCCCGGAGCGAGCCCTGCCCCCGAGCTGAACTAGCGCAGGTGGGAGAAGTGACCTTCATTTGGTGGAAGAAGTGACCCCCACTGCATTTGCTATTCGTTGGGAAGAAGTCACCAGGTCCGGCCCACACGCAACGGGAGGGCACGACACATGGGCCTGGGGACCAGGAGGTGCAATCGCTGTGAACCAGCCGAGAAGCTGCCTACAGCACTCTCAGGTGGGACACCGTGGCCTGCCCATCGCCAGCCAGATTGACCCTCGTGGCAGCTCTCTCTAAACGCACATCCGGCTCTGGGAAAAGACCACCGTGCCCAATCTGGGTCTGTGTCTCTCACCGGCCTCGCAGGAAGTTGCTCCTCCCTTGCCCAAAGCTAACCAGGGCCTTGATGTCCTGACTCTTGCCTCTGTCTTCCTCCCAGGAAGAAGTGCTTATGGGGAACACAGCAGTGGGGTGCCCTGAGGCAGGGGCGAGGCGCTCACCTCCTCCTGCCATTAGCTGACAAGTCCTGGCGGCTCTGTCTGTCCAGGAGACCGCCCGTCATTATCAGCACCGGCACAGCGGGCTGTCCCCTCACTGGCCCCGGGAGGGTGGCTCCGGGCCCTGGTCACTCAGTGGGCTGATGGCAGCGGGCTGATGACTCTTGTCCTGAGTGCCCGTATCTTCTCAAGAGACACAGGAGGCAGGACACAAATCACCATGTGAGGACAGAGCACAGAACCAGACCCAGCCTGTGACCTGCCCCCGGCCTCGCTGGGTAGGAGAGCAGGCTCCCTCCCGGGGACTGCGAGCTCGGAGAGCCTGGACCGGGGCTTCAGTCTGAGCTGTGCTTTCTGTTATCGTAAATAGGAGGGAAATGGCCAGGGAAGGCAGCAGAGGACCAGAGGATCAGACAGAGAGACAGATGGACAGAGAGACCCAGACAGAGAGGGAGGAGTGAGCATAAGAGAGCCTGAGGGACAACAGAAGGAAGAGACTGAAACGGAGCTGACACAGAACGTCATCAGCAGCACCTGGGGGGACCTCCCTCTGGCACCGGACTCCTGCTGCCACATCCTCCAGGAGTTACATCTTGGCCGAAGATGAGGAGACCCCAGAAGCCGTCAGCTGGCCCCCTGCCCTGCCTCGGGCAGCAGGAGCTGGCTTGGGTCCCCCAGCAGCTGTGCAGGGGGAAAGGAGACCTGATCGCCTGGGAAGAGGGCACAGCCCGGGGGGCACCGCACCCACCTCAGGATGGCCGCATCCGCGCAACAGGTGTGGAGGGAGGCGTCTCGGCCGGGGAGCTCAGAGCATAAAGAACCACTTCTCTATTCTCCCAGAATCAGCCCAGTCACTCCTGGGACTGTCTTCCACCCTCCCCGGAAACTCAGCAAGCTCCGCTTTGGGCTTTTGGAAATAAAAGCCAGGAGGTGTTGAGCACCATCAGGGAAAGCCACACACCGCCCCTGAGGCACAAGAGTGTCAAAAACACAGGGAGGGGAATGGAAAGGGGAGGAGGCCAAAAATCCCATCGATGAGCTCCCCACGAGCTTGCCGAGTATTTGCCCACCATCACATCCAAGGGAGGGGCTGCGTGGGCTCGAAGATGGTGCAGCAGCTGCGGAAAGAGCAGGGCAGCTCCCCCAGTGACTGGACGGGGACTGGACGGGGACTGACCGCGTGGCACAGCGATCCGACTCGCGGCCGTGCACCCAAAACCCTGCCCACAGGGACTCAAGCCCACATCTGCGCACCGTGAGCGTGACAGCCTAACTCCTCGCAGCCGAAGGTGGAAACTCCCCAGGTGTTTCCCTCAACAAAGAACCAGAACCTGGTCCAGCCACTGGCCAGTGATCATGCAGCCGAAAGACGGAAGGAAACCGACATGGGGTCCGAGGTCCGACGCGCATGAACCTTGAGGACCTGATGCTCAGTGAAGTAAGCCAGTGGCAAAAGGACGAACCCCAGGTGATTTCACTTCCAGGAGTCAAGGTCATAGAGACAGAAAGCGGGATGGGGGGGGGAGGGGACGGGGAGTTGCTGTTTGCTGCGTGTGGACAGTTCCAGTTCATTTCATTGGGAGAAATGAACAATTTTGGAGATGGATGCTGGTGCCCGTTGCAAAGGGCATGAGCACTAATGCCTCTTGAGTGTAAACTCAAAAATGGTTACGATGGTAAGTTTGAGGTGTATTTTATCCCAATACAAAAATATACAGGGCTCATTCAAAAACACAGTGAGAAGCTGAGTGAGAGTCAGCAGAGTGTGGGGACAGCCTGGAGGGGCAGGATATTTCCCGACGTGGCAAAGGTGGGGCTTGTGGGCTGAGGACCACAGAGCCCAGTGAAGGAGGCAGGAGTGAGGAGGATGGAGAGGAAGCCCAGAGCATCCACGAGGGAGACTCGCCTGGGTCGAGCAGGCAGGGACAGGGTCAGAGGGCGTTTCCAGGCACAGAGTCAAAGGGGACCTAGGGTTGAAACTGGCAGGGAGACCATGAGCAGCCTCCCAGGGCAATGAGGGCAGACGTGTGCGTGGGGTGCAGCCCACCTCTACCTCCCGCAGCCCTGGCAGGTCCCTCCCCCTCTCTGATGGGCTTGCCAGATTCGGCCAACAAAAATTCAAATTTCAGATAAATAACAGATTACTTTTCGGTGTCCATATGTCCCTAATATTGCACACTTCCACTAAAAAATTATTTGCCGCTTAAAATTTAACTGTGAAGGGGCGCCTGGGTGGCTCAGTGTGTTAAGCCTCTGCCTTCGGCTCAGGTCATGGTCTCAGGGTCCTGGGATGGAGCCCCGCATCAGGCTCTCTGCTCAGCGGGGAGCCTGCTTCCTCCTCTCTCTCTGCCTGCCTCTCTGCCTGCTTGTGATCTCTGTCAAATAAATAAATAAAATCTTAAAAATAAAATAAAATTTAACTGTGAAATTCAAACTTAACTGTGAGTCCTACGTTATCTGTCTTCCCTACTACTGTCTGAAGGTTTGCTGACGCCTCCGCTCGGCCGTGTCCCTCTCCTCCTTCAGGCCTTGGCTCACGGGACTCTTTCCTGGGGGGGCTAACCCTGACCCTCCGGGTGGATGGACCCTCCCCCTCCCCCAGTCCCTCCCAGGCTGCGAAATCGCTCATGTGTCTGTTCACTCTTTATTAAACGTCCCCCATCCTGAGATGCCAGCTCACGGGGGCCGAGACCTGTCACTACAACCCAGCACCTGACACAGGCCTCCCACGTAGCCTTGCACATTGATGCTCAACCAATGCCTTCTGCAGGACGTAAGGGATGTCTCCCGGAGGGGCAGTCGAGAAGGGGGAGCGGAGGATGTGGGGGGCGTGTGGGCACTGTGGCTTTGCCGTGTCTGCCCACCCTGCCGCCTCCGGTTGGCTGCTTGTCCACTGTCCTCTGGGCCTCGGGCTGCCTCCGTTCAGGAAACAGCCTTGTCGGCTGCGCCCTTCCCCACAGGCCCAGCCTCCCATCCACGCGCAGTCCCGAGGCAGCCGCGTTCCCATGGCAACGGCAATCCGAGGTCACAGCGCAGGCAACCGGAGGAGGCCTCCCTCCTGGAAGGCCACCACCGAGTCAGAATCTGATTCTCATTACAGCCATAATAGTGGCTTTGCATAATGGTACATGCATTACTGCCCAACGTGCCGGTGCTTATTTGGTTAAAATTCATGAATTCAGGTCAAAGTCAAAAGTGCTGATGGCTAAAGTTTGTCCTTCCCTTCCAGGGTTCTGGGGTGGGTGGGTTTTTTTAAAGTCATTCTCTCTCCTTGGCAGCAACTTGCTTTTAATCCCATTATTAACGGGTAAGGGAGAGGAAAGCAGCGCAGCGCTCTGCCCCCGGGGGGCCCTATAGGTGACGGTCACCCCTGCACTGCCTCCCCGTGTGACCCAGAGCACACCATTCTGTCTCTCCACACCTCAGTTGCCTCAGGTAGAGAAAAGAGGGATGGGTTTAGCTGGTTTTCAAAGTCTCTTCTGCTCCCAAAACACAAGCATGCAGCTGACATTTGCTGAGGCTCGGCCTGGCACCAAGCTCTGGGCTGGGAGGAAGGGCTGTGGGCGCTGCCGGGTGGCTGGGACTCAGGAAGCAGACAAAGCCATGGAGCAGCAGGGCAGGCTTCCTGGAAGAAGTGACATTTGAGATGAGGCCTGAAGGTATATTAAGAGTTAGCCAGGGGCAGGGGAGAAAGGGAACAGGAGAGGATAGCGGGTGGGCCTGGTCCCACAGAACCCTGGGTACAGGCTCAGGTGTTCAGGGCCAAGGCAGTGTTTAGGCAGAGCTGGGAGAGAGAGAGTAAACGGGTGCCCACTCAGCCAAGGGGCGACCACGACGAGGCCTGTGTCCCCATGAGTGGGGCCCATGTGGACGGAACCACAGGCAGGGCCATGCCGGAATCTCCTCTGTGGCCCCAGCACCCCGCTGGCTCAGGACCCATGAGCTATCGTTAGTCACTTTGTCGTCCTCACAGGGACTGGTGGAGGGGGCAAAGCCAGAGCGTGCCTGAGGCCTCTGGTCCGTCAGCTGAGCGGGACCCTGCATGCCTGCCTCTCCTGACCAGTCAGGCGCAGTGATAGGCGGAGAGAGAGAGGCGTGGGCTGGGGGTAGAGCTGCGGGCTGGGCAGCACCCAGGGGGCCCTCGGAGGGAGGCAAAGGCCCAGGGAAGGGCAGCCGAGGACAGGCCTGGCTGCCAGCCAGCGTTTGGGATATGTGGAGTCTGAGGTGCCAAGCGGGGGAGGCCAGCAGCTCTGTCTCAAGGGTTTGTGGGAGGAGGGGCTGGAACCAGGGGGCTCCCCCAGGAGCCAGGGCTCCATGGGGACCTCTAGGCCTGAGATCGCCAGTGGGCAGCGAAACCAGTCCTCACAGCTGAGGAATGAGGTTCAGGGTGGGCCGCTGGCTGCCCTGGGCCATGTGGTTCAGACAGGTCTGGGCCACACTCAGACTCGGGCCCCGGCCTACTCTGTAGAGGGCCTGCCCTGCCCAGCTTCCTCCTGGAAAAATGAGGGTACGATCCCTGTCTGGGTGAGGGCAGGCAGCCCAGCAGCTCGGGCTAGGCCTGTTGTTGCAGACAGCAGGTGAGGGGCCCACATTCAGGAGCTCCCGCTCTGCCCTCCCTCCTGTCGTCCCACCACTTTGTCTCCAGGGAGGCAGATGCCCCCTTATCCCGGTAGAAAGGCCTCAACGGCCTCCCCCTGAGACACCCGGGGCAGGAAAGCCCAAGGCTCTGCGAAGGCTGGCAGTCGCTTGGAGCAGAGCATCCGGGTCCCTCTGGAACCTGAATGGTGATTTCTCGATTAGCTCCAAGAGCAGCAGCAGCCACCAGAAAGGGATCACAAGGCAAAAACAGGGAGCACAGGGGCGAGAGGACAAAGGGTGGCCTTAGCTCACCCCATTCTCCAGAGTGGGCGGGGGCCCCAGAAATGGAGGTACGGCACTGGAGGTCATACCCCGTCCCGAGGTCCCCGTGTCCCTGCCCAGCCATGCCACCAAGGAGAGAAAGGACACATAAGGGGGACAGGGGAACATGGGGCCCAGACGAGGTGGTGGAGATGGGCAGGCCCTCTAGCCACCAGCTCAGATGTTCTGCTCTCACAGCCCTCTGATGCCCACTCTCCGGGCCTCTCTGGGCCTCTTGCCTCACCTAGGAGGGCAGTACTGACAACGGCCCTTTCTAGGGACAAAACCCCAGCCCCGGTGTATTCCCTCCTCCCAGCAAGTGCATGGCAAACTTCCTTGGGCACTTTGTCCCTTTCCTGCTCTTAGGCAGGGGTGTCACCCCCATCCCTGGATCCCTGTGCTCAGGCCTGGCCAATCAGAGGGTGGCATCTCCGTGGCACAAACCCAAGCCAACTGATGAGAGTCCATGGACTTGGCTGGACTGTCAAGGAGGGAATCTTTCATCCATCAGGGGATGGATAGACAGGCCCTAAGCCTAGATTGCCGGTGGCCACTAGAAGAGGAGGGCAATAAATGTAAAGGGAAGTAGATCCAAGAGGCGAAGAGAGACTGTGTCCTAGTAACATAGTTGGAGCGCTTGATCCGACTATACCTGAAGCCAACACCATCTCTCAAACCACTAAGTTGTTTTCTTCTTTTTTTTTTTTTTCTTTCCTCTCTCTTTTCCTCCTCTCTCTGGCTCTTTTTTTTTCTTTTATTGTTAAGCTCATTCAAGTTAGGCTTTTGTCTTTTGCAGCCAAGAGAATCCTAATAATACCTAGAATATGAATTTCATTAACAGTGCCAAGAGTGAGTCAAATATGAATTACTCCTGTGTGACCCTCCCACACAAGCCCAGCACCACAGCTATGGGACCAGAGCGTGAGAGCCAGGCTCCGTCTCCTCCCCAGCCCAGCAGACCCCAGCCGTGAAAGGACGCTCCCATGAGGTAGTTTTCTAGGTCCTAGACACCCTAAGCCCGGCAGCTGGAGCCTTGTGGAGAACTTCTCACCACCCCACCCTGGGAAACCCCCAGCTCAGCACCCCCTCCACAAAAGAAAGAATAGCACAGGCACACGGAAAGTTTCTGAAATAGGCTTCTGGGTTTTTATTCAAAACAACATGGTGGCAGCTGCCACTTGGTTTCTCTATGCCTCGGCCATCTGGGCCAGCAGGGACCAGCGCCGTCAGCAACTAGGAGGGAAGTTCATTCACACCGTAGAAACTGTACAGCCACTTGGAGTGTGATAGTCACAGTGGCGGGCCCGGGCTGAGGGCTTCCTGGAGGTGGTCGCCTCTGCCTCCTCCCCAGGCCCTAGCCAAGCCAGGCTCCACCAAGAACACTGATTATTGCACAAAGACAAAAAGAGTATGTGTATCTGGGCTAAAGAGCAGCTTCTAAGACCCCAAGCCCTTACACAGCGCAGCAAAGAGGGCCAGAGGTGGCCCTAGAAAACAGAAGGCTCTAAGGGAAGGATCTGGGGGGAAGACAGGCCAGTGGGCTGGTACTGTGCACGCTTCGTCCTTTGGGGAGCTACCAAGTGCAAAGAAGGTTGGGCAGGGCACAGGAAGAGCGTTTGGCCAGGGCGAGCCATGGCCCTATCGGGTCTCGGGTCCCTCTGTGCAGATGCCTGCCGGCCACCACTCGGCACAGCCCTGCAAGCAGATGGCTTGGGGTGTCCAACACCAAGTTCCCCTCTCTCCCTGGGGCCAGATCTGTGGGAGTTAGGGTACGTTTGTGCTTTTGTGATGAACGGGTCACAGGATCAGGAGGGTGGAGGGGCCGTTCAGCCAACCCCCTTTCATTCTGGCTTGTCCTAGCCAGCCGATCACGGCTTCCCTGACCCCCTAACTCCTGTAGCTCCCAGAAACAAAGCCCAGTGCCTGGGAACAGTACCTGGGAACAGTACCTGGGAGCCCCCCCCGCCCTTCCCCGGGGAATAAGCCCCTTCTCCCACAACCACAGCCCCTCCCACCCCAGAGCAAGCTTCTCTCCACCTTCAGCTGGTTCCACTTCTAGACCCACCCCACTCTGTCTGGCCCGGCTTTGCTAGGGCCAGTCCCTTTGCCTAGACCGTCCTCCCTATGAGTCTGCTCATTCTGGGGCCCGGCTTCATGTCGGACACACCAGGGCATGTTCCCTGCCCAGGCACCTATCACCTGGTGACGCCGGGAACATCACTTCACGGGACTGTGCCTAGCCACAGCCATGCACACTGCTAGGGGCTGCCGTGCAGATTAAAAAAGACAACACCCAGGCCCGGAAAATGGACACTGTTGATAGGCGTCAGAGACCAAACCCTTGAACCCAATCAGTCCTCTACTCAGTCTTTCTAAGTCCCATGTCCCTCTTCCGCTTCCAGCACACACGTCCCTCCGGGAACGTGCTGACTTGCACACCTAATGTGCGTGTGGCACCCCCTCCAGCCAGGATGGCTCGGCCCCAGTGGCAGGGAGGGAGGGTGAGTCTGAGCTACCCGGGGCTCTTCTTCCCCGGAGGAGCTCCCCACGTCCCAAAACAGCAGGGCAAGGGATGCAGCACAAGGCTCACGGGAGCAGGAGCTTGGGACTTGGGCCCAGCCTCCCCCACCCCACTGAGAAGCTTCCAGGAGCCGAAGAGGACAGGACCCCAGGTCCAGCTGCTCCCTGAGAGGGAGGCCTCAGACAACCCTCCCGCTAGAGGCTGCCATCCTGGGAGGGGGTTCAGTGCTCGGGCATCTCCTTGCTGTCCGCACAGCGGTCCACCATCCACACTTCCAGGGGAGGAGAGCCAAACTCCGGAGGCTGAAGGGCTGACACAGGTCTGACCTCCACGCTGGCCCAACCCCACGGGGCCAGCAGAGACCCACATGCATGTTTTGCCTTCTGAACCCACCCCTTCTGACCACGGGGCACACTTTTTCATACCCCACACCCAGGTGCTGCCCCTACAGAACTCCAGGATACTGAGGCATCCCCAGCTGGCACTTCAACCTCTCCAGGCCTCAGTTTCCTCATGCAGGAAGTGGGCCTGCCCACCTTTCCCCAGTCCCCGAACCAGCTCTGAAGGGCTCTGCAGACCACAAAGGCTGATTCACTCGCTGCCTCATGCCCAGGCCCCAGATGCCCAGAAGGTCCCCAGAGCCCATGCAAGCTGCCAGTCCCCCAGTACCACTCACCAGCCCAGCCCGAAGGCAAGTTTCTTTAAGGTCAGGGTTTGGGAACGAGGCCATCTGAGGGGAACTCACCAAGGCAAAGGACCCGGGTTATTGCTCGAAGTGTAGCATTTCCTGGACTGGCAGCCTTTCCCACCCCAGGACCCCGTGGGTATGCAGACCAACGGCCTCTACCTTCACCTTCCCAACTGGCTTCTTTAAAGTGACCTTAAACCCACTCACTTCTGAAGACTTCCCCTTGACCTAAGCAGTATCTGTGAAATCGTAGGTTCGGTGTATGATTTATTTCCTAATAAATACTGAAATAAATGCGTAACTATTCAAAGAAAAAAATACCCATCTGTGAACCCATTTGGGAAGCACAGGTAGAGTAAAACCTGATCTGCAGCCTGGGAAAGTGGTGGGGGGAGGAGAGTCAGGCTGGTCCCAGGGCTAGGCAGGTGCCCCCATCCCTGCTTAGAATCCTGTTGAATCTGCTTTCCCCAGAACTCCACTGGAGGGGAGCAGACCTGTCCAGGAGCCCAGGGGAGCACGACCTCCCGAAATGACCATGGCTCAGAGCCCACCTGGAGGATAGATAAAAGGTGGCATGTAATGGCCACCACTGACTGCATTAGCCCAGGGGCAGGGGAGACTGGCTGGCACAGACCAGGCTGGCACCCTTGACTTTCAAGCTTCTGCACGCCCTGCTCAATACCCTTTACCCTTCCTCTCTCCTGCTGCCTCCATGCCTGCGCTTGGCCTCCCTGGGGGGCAAAGCCATGGCAGACTCCCCCCCCCGCCCCGCCCCGCCCCTGGAAGTGCCCTGCCCACTGGCTGAGGCCCCTGCCCAGCCTTGGAGCTACCCTCCACCCCCAACCCCTGCCCTAAGAAAGTACGACTATTCACCCCTGGTTTTCCTAAAGAAAGACATCTAACTGGTTGACTAAGAGTGTGCTCTGGGGCATCTACAAAAGACTGTTCACGACAACTAGACAGTCAGGAACAAGACAGATACCCCAATACGTGGGGTGAGGATCTTAGTGGCGTTTCTTCTTTAAAGGAAAAAAAAAAAAAACGCACCCTGAATTTCACCTCTTCTGAGCCTGTCTCCCGGGCCACGGTAACTTCAGAGGCCTGAGAGCTTCTCCCAAGCTCCTCCCCGCCCTGAGGGCGGGAGGGGGGGGGGGGGATACCAAAGAGCTCCGCCGCTGACACCCCAGCTGGACCATCTGTCCTGGGTCCAAAGCATCAGGCAAAAGCCCTGTATCTGGACACCAGCCTGCACCCCCCTCCCCACTTCCAACTGTAGCACTTTCTGGAAATCATAAGCTCTCAGTAAAAAAAATAAATAAATATATATGTCTGTCTCTCTCTATGTATATGCATATATATATGTATATGTATATGCACGGGAAGGACCACGGCTGGGGTCCACGGCCAGGGCCACGGCGAACCCAGACCCTGCTCAAGCCCACCGTCTCGGCGGCCCGGCGCTGGCTGGCTGGCCCCTGCACGACACCCAGGTTGTGGCCAAAGTATTGCTGCCTGCCCCCTGGCTCCTGAGGTAAAAGACGGTGGGACCGGGCGTCCGGCTGGGCCCCTGCGGCCCTCATCTCTTCCGCTTGCTGGCCGCGTCGGCCGCCTGCAGCTCCGCCGGGCCCGGCTGCGGCTCGGCGGGCGCCGAGGGGGCCCGGCCCGCGTCCTTGCTGCGGTCCGCCGCCCAGGAGGGGCTCCGGGCCAGGCCGCGGGGCCGGGCGGGGTTGCGCAGGCGGCCAGGGCCGGGGCCGGGGCCGGCGGCCAGGCTGCTGGTGCTGCTGAACCTGCGGGCCGGCGGGAGCCCCGGCGGCGGCGGCGGCCCGAACAGCGACGTGAGCGACAGGCTGCTGAGCGTCTCCGAGTGCTCGCTGCCCGCGCCCCCGCCGCCCGCGCCGCCGCGGCCGCCCGCGCCCTCCTCGTCCGAGGGGTCCATGGAGTCGTGGTGGGTGCAGCCCGGGCTGGTGGAGCCGCCGCTGCTGTGGCTGCGCTGGTGCGCCCGCAGCCCGCGCAGGCTGAACAGGCCCCGGCCCCGCAGGCTGAGCCGGCGGCGGGCGGCGGGCGACAGGCCGGCTCGGGGGCCCGGGCCGGGGGCGGGGGGCCCCAGGGCGCGCCGGGGACTGTCGCTCAGGGTCAAGCTGTCCTCCAGCGTGGTCTGCAGGCTGCCCGCCGAGCTGCTGCGGCTGGCCTCCAACGACGTGTCGCTCCCTGTGGCCTGGGGGGCGGTGGGGGGAGGGGTCGGCAAGGGGGGGCAGCTGAGGGCCCGCAGCAGGTGTCCCCCATTCCGCCGCTGGGGCAGGTTGTCCCTCCCAGAGACACGGGCAGCAGCCCCTCCAATTCCTCAGGAGCTCCCTTCAGAATGCACCCAGGACCGCTTTTCCCCTCCGCTACATCACCACCCACCCCAGCTTCCGGGTGGTCTTTGTAGGTGGTCACTGGGAGTGGCCTCCTGCTGCGATCCCTGCGCCTCACCCACAACCTCCCCCCCAGCTTACTTAAACACACTCACGCGGTGGCCCAAGAACCCCATTCCAGCCCTCTGGGACCTTTCTTCTCACCGTCCTCCCCTCGCTCTCCCCCTCCCCCCAGGACCCCCCAGCCCTGACCCCCCTGGTTCCTGCCTGGAAATCTCTTCCCCAGACATCCATGTACCCCACCCCTCACTGCCTTCCCAGTGCCTAGAACTGCCCCCCGCATAGCCCCTTCCTGGGGCAATGTTCTCCCACCCAGGGGTCACTCTCAAATAGATGATTTTCACGAACTTACTTTGGCTTACCTTCTCCTCTCTCACCCCTGCAACACATACACTGAACAGTACAGCGTAAGCCACAGGACAGGGATTTTGTATTCTGTTGCCCCCGAGCTCACACACAGCCAGGCACCTAGCTGGGACCAGCAGCTGGGCTAGCGCAGGACCAGCTCTGCTTCCACCATATATACATGGGAGCTGGAGCAGCTCCTGCTTCTCCGAGCCCTGGGGCTGCGGGTTCTGCGTGGCCTTTCTGCTCTGTGCTTCGTGCCCTCTGCATGCCCAGGAGGCAGCCCCAGCCAGTGCAGTACTGGTGGCCATGTAGGCCAGACCTCCCTTCCCCCAGACTTGCCCCTCCTTCTCCACCTGGACATCAAGGTCCCACTCAGATGCGCCCCAGCAGGAAAGCTCGTGGAGACAGGGAGGCACCCATACCTGCCCGAGGAGGCTGCAGTTGACGCTTGGCGACCGTAGGGATGCCCAGGAGCCCTGCAGGGCGATCTTGGGGAGGGTTCCAGTGCCAGGGCCCTTCTCCTGCCCTTTCTGACTGGCAGACACAGCAGGGTGGAAGAACTCGGCGGGCATGGGCAGAAGAGGGCTGGAGGCATCCGGAGAGAAGGGCCTCGGGGGTGCAGCTGGGGAAGGAGGAGAGGGGGCTGGGGAATGGGCTCGGGCTGGTGGGCCCCTGGAGGATGCCTTCTAGACCAGCAGGCAAAAGGCTTCCTACCAAACTGGCTGTGGGACTGTGGGTAAGTGTCCCCCTCTCAGAGTTGATGTCTCTGTTGCGAAAGCCAGAAATACTGAGCCAGCCGCTCTGATTCCTGGCCACTGGACAAAGACAAGCTTTTGGAGCCAGTGGACCCAGGCTCAAGGACCCCTGAGCTCCTTCCTCTTCGAAACAGGGACCCCAGGCCGGATAACTTCAATGTCTCCAGCAGGGGGATGGGGGGGCGGTTCCTGTTCTGTGTCGTCTTATTGTTTAAGGACTACACAAATGAAGAGTTAACTAAAGGGGACAGGCTTTTATTCAATCAGAGTGGCTCTTGGATCCTGCGCCCTGTCTCTGGTCCAGGAAGCCTGGGGTCTTCGCACCTCAGCCACCAGGGCCACTGGCTTTAGGGAGAGTCCTTAGAAAAGTCACTCCACCCCCAGCTCCTGGAAGGAGCTTGATGCCAGGCCTTCCAGAAAGTACCTGGGGTGGGCTCAGGGTCTGGAGAGGTCTCTTTGCTGCTGAGCTCATCTCCCTGCCCTCTTCCCCAGCCAGTGCTGTGGAACCAGATTCCCATCACCCTCCAAAAGGACTTGAGGTGAAGGTGAGCCCAAGTGACGAACATGGGAACTAGGTCCTCTGTCCTCCACCCACAAGCCCAGCGCACAGATGCGGGATGCTGAGTGTGGGGCCAAAGGATAAATTTCCCAGCATTTTACAATGGACTTTCTGTTGTTCCAAATCACCTCATGTGAAGATGTGTGGGATAAACACGTCTCAAATTCAGCTCTAGAAAAATACCGCAATAATTTGGCAGCTTTCCTTCTGCTTAATGAGAACTCTATGTGACCCATTTCCCTTTTCACCACAGCTCCTAGGAGCTCAGCATGAATCTCCCATCAGACCAGGTTGCTAGATAATTATTATCTCACCTCCCTGTACTATCTTGATCTTTTTATCATTGTTACATCAGATCAGAGAATCCCATCTTTTATTGCCCATTAAGCATCTGGTTCTTTCTGGACTCAGTAGAATTGTCTGGGCAGAGACACTAAGAAAAGCCCTCAGCCAGCCCCTCTGCAGCAGCTGCCAGAGATTGGGCCGTGGGGAGCTGGTGAGGGTTCCCCCTCCTCACCTCGGCTGCTCTCCTGCTTCAGCCAGGACCGGACGGGATTGGATGGGACCGCCTCCCTCTCCCACAGGAAGTTCTCCGGATCCGATGAGACAGCTGTGTTGGGCAAGGGGAAGAAGCATTCGCCCACCTCTCCTGCGTGCACGGGCTCAGGTGTGTCCGGTTCACCCTGCAGGAAAGGGAGGCGGGTTAGGGTGGTGACAGGGGGACAGAAGAAGACCCTGCCCCAGCTGCCTTTATGCCCCTGCTCCACAGCCTTTGCTCGGGCCACTCTCATCACCTGAGATGGCCTTCTCCTTGTCTCTTCCACCTGGCCAACAATGGTCATCTTCCAAAACCCAGGTGAAAGGGCCCCACCTCCAGGAAGCCCTCTATGGTGTCCCAGGCAGGTTGCAGTTTCCTGCTCACTCCAGGCTTGGCCCTGAGATCCCTTGTCCCTGAGATCTTCCTTGTCCCTGTAGCCAAGTACCTGGTAAAGACCCAGGCCCGGTGTAAAAGTCAAGTCCAAGTTGATGAAAGTAACAGAAGACAGGTGGAGCGGCCACAGGGGCCTCCCTATGAGCAGGGTGGTGGGCGGGTCCCTTCTGTTCATCGAGCCCCAGCATCCACATCCATAAATGAGAGAGAAAGCCCTCCTTCCTGGGTCTGGCCCCCACAAGCTGCCTGGCAGTCCTGGTGGCCCTCTCTGGGCCCAGGCTTCCCTCAGCCCTGCAGCCCAAACTGACCCCTGCCCTGCAGTGACTCCAGAGCTGCCTCAGGGTACCCTTTCAAGGTAGATGGACCCCCGTGACTTGCTCTCTAAGCCCAGAATAAACCCAGCTACACTTGCCGAGGCCCAGCCAGGCCCCAGAAGCGGAGCACGCCCGACATCCTGTGTGGGAGAGCAGTGTAGGGGTGCAGGGAGAGACAGGAAGGGGCTGGGGGTGGGGTTAAGCAGAGCACAGTGAGGGGACTGATGGAGGATGGCCCCGAGGGAGAGTGGGGCCAGGCCCAGGCTGCCCTGCAGTCTAGGGGAAAGAGGCTCTCACAGGCAGGCCCGCCGCATCCCTACCTCAGGCCAGGCAGTGCCCTCCCCCCGCCCCCCCGACAGCTCCTCTCAGCCTGGAGGTCTCAAGCCCAGCGGCAGATCTCTCCTGCCTAAGTCACCCACAGGGACGCAGTGGCATTCCTGTGTAAGGGGAGCAAGCCGTTTCGCTCCTCGGAGCCCGGGTTTACACAGGTGCTCAATGGGGCTGAGTCGTCCCTACTACCCAGAGCGGGAGACGGGCAAACTGGAGCGCAAGTGGCTGGAACACAGTAGGTGCCGCCGTCCTCCGTTCTCTTCAGCCTTGAGCCCCCTTCCCCACCCCCACCCGTGAGTTTGTCCTGCTTGGAACAACTCCCATTAAATGGATAAAAAAATATCCAAAGAAACAAGGAGTGACTGAGGCCACTGAATGCCACGCCTGGGGCCCTAGCTGGGCCCGTTGCTGTGTGACTTCAGGTCTATCACTCCACCTCTCTGAGCCCCACTGCCTTCATCCGACCAACAAAAGAGGAGGGCCCGTCACACAACAGGCGCTGCTTAATTTCAGTGCACTAGGAAGAAGCAGTGTCCCAGCTGGCTGGATGGAGGCCAGCCTGCAGGGACAGCCCCACGAAGCCCGCTGGGACCGCTCACCCTGCTGTCCTTGGGGCCGAGGGGGCATGCTGTGGGATCCTCGAGACTCAGGTCATCACCCAGCAGGATGGAGGAAGACTTGTCAGAGTTCAGGGAGAAGGCCTCCGTCTCGGCCAGCTGCACCTGCAGGGAGAGGCGGCCACCTCAGGTCACCCTGGGGGCTGGGAGGGGGCAGGCCTGGTCCTCCAGAAAGACACAGGCAGGTGGTTAGAGGGAGCAGAGATTTGCTAAGCACAGAAGCTATGCCACCACGCACTGGGGACCCAGTCTGAGCAGGGGGTGGGGGACACACGATGGCGTCACAGTCGGCACAGTGCTAGGCCAGGGCTGGGCCCACGGGCATCCTCATTGTCACAGACTGTGACTTGTCACAGACTTGTCCACTTGCCCCCAGACTCAGCAGCCCTGGAAGCTGAACAGCGCTGGTCAGGGGGGCCCAGGCTCTTCCCGTGGGCTGCCCTCTGCCAGGCTTCACGGTGCCCCCACCACGAGGTGCCAGCTCCCCACTGCCGCCATTACCTCTTGCTTGTCATGGTGACACTTCTCACAGCCGGCTGGCGAGGAGTAGTGGTGGAAGACGGAGCCGGACAGGTTGTCGATGATGGTCAGCTCCCCCTCCAAGGAGTCCTTGATGATTAAAGAGACGCTGTCCAGCCACAGGTTCTCCTAGGCGGACGGGGACGGGGTGGGGACAGGCGGGATTATCGGCCGGCTCCGGGGGGGACTATGGGGCGGGCGGGACCCAACCCCCTCGTCACAGGGTCACCCCTTCAACGGAGCCGGGCAGGGTGGGGCTCAAAACGACCCAGGTCTCTGCCTGAGGCCTCGGACGCCCGACTGCCCCCTCCAGCCCCTCGGTGCCGCCCTCTGCACCCCTGCCCACCTGGGCCGGAGAGTAGCAGCGCCGGCACAGGCGGCCCTCGGCGTCGCCCCCGCTGCCCACCCCACCCGGGCCCCGGCCGGGGGCCCCCGGGGAGCTGGCGGGCGGCCGCGGGCTGGGACCCAGGCCGTGGGCCATCTCGAGCTCCAGCTCGGCGTCCATCTCGGCGTCCTCCTGGGCCTCCTTGTTGCTGTCGTCCAGGTGCTTCATGAGCACGGCCACCACCACGTTGATGAGCACGAACTGGGCCGTGAGCACGAAGCTGACGAAGTACAGTGGCGACACGAACTGTAGGCTGCTCAGGCAGCTGCGCTCGTCGTGGGTGCAGTCGCGCAGCGTGTCCTGCCCCGGGGGCGGTGAGGCTCTGTGAGGGCCTGTCGAGGGCCTGGGCACCTCCGCTCTGCGCTCCCTGAGCCCCGTCCCGTGCAGGCCGGGCTGTGGGCCACAGCCAAGGAGCCTCCCCCGGGGTGGGCAGGCGAGGAGGACCGGTGCCTGCAGCCCCTGACCCTGGGCTGTGGGCCCCAAGTCCCCTCTGGCCCTGGGCGGAGCCCTGATCCCAGAGCAGCAGGCAGAGGTCCACAGAGGACGATTTCTGGATTCATCTCTACCTCGCTGGGCTTCAGAGCCCCAGGCAGGTCCCTCTACTTCCCGATGCCCTGCTCTCCCCTCCCGTGTGCAGTGGAGCACCGGGTGGGAGCCCTAGCTGTCAGGACCCTTGCCCCCAGACCCCAACCCGCTGGATCCCTCCGCAGCCTGGCTCCCTCCACAGCCTGCCCCCGGGCACCTTCATGATCCCATTCCAGTTGTCACCGGTGGAGACCTGGAAGAGCGTGAGGAAGGCCATGCCAAAGTTCTCGAAGGTGGCGTGCCGGCTCATGCCCTCACAGGGGTTCTCATCGTTGCAGACTGAAAGGCAAGAAGGAGTCAGCCCTGTCCCGCTGCAGAGTCCCCTGCCCAGCCCGCCCTGCACCAGGGCCTCCCAGCCTCATCTCAGGGTCTCCAATCCTTGGAGGTGCGTGTGGACTGTGCTCAGCCCACAGATGGAGAAACTGAGGCTCAGGGAGGGGCACACCAGCTGGCACTCAGACTCTGGGAGCCCGGCTCCTCCCCTCACTGGCGTATCGGGTCCTGAGAGAAGGGCAGCAGGGGTGAGGGCCCGCCCTCAAGGGAGCCCCGCTTTCTGAATCCAACCCCGTGCAGGGTCGGCTCGGCACAGGCTGTGTTGCCCTCAGCCTGTGCCCCGCCCGCTCCGCTTGCTGGGGCCGCGCTGGCTCAGGAGGGCACTGGCACACGTGGCCAGGAGGGTCATCCTTGGGAGCTCGGACAGCGGGGGGGGCTCCCAGTCAGGGCTCTGCTGCGCAGGCCTCGAGTATGCCGCTGCATCCAAGCTGGCCACACTCAAAAGTACCACCCATCCCGGGGGCGGGCATCGATGGCTGAGGGTCACCCCTCCGTCCCCACACGGGCCAGCTGTGGGGACATCCCCTACTACAAAGACCCTGATGGGACACTCGGCCATGTCTGCGGCCGCCCCACCCTGCGAACGCCCTCCTCTGGCCCATTCTGCCCCCTCACCAGCCCGGGCCTGCGTCAAGAGGCGCTCACCCAGCTTTCCGAACAGCTCCACGCCCAGCGCGGCGTAGATGAAGAAAAGCAGCATGAAGAGAAGGCCCAGGTTGCCCACCTGTGGGGAGAACAGGTGGGCGGGGCCAGCCTGAGGGTCAGGCTCTGTGCCCGGGGCTGTCACCCTGCAGCTGTCCCCCCACCCCGGGGGCAGGCCAGGTCCCACAAGAACACAGAATAACAAAATGTGGGTAGAGCCCTTCCCCCGAGCTGCTGGTTTCTATCACCTCCGATTCGTAAGCTCGATTACCCCACACAGCCATCTACGAACTACACGTTACCCCATCCTGGAGACGAGAAAGACACGCACTGAGTGGGGAGGTGGCTTGCCGAGATCACACAGCCAGTAAGCGGGAGGACTAGGATTCAAACCCGCAGGCACAATCACTCCTCCACACACACGTGTGCTAGGCCACATCCCGCGAATAAATGCAGAGAGCGGGGAGGGGGGGTCTCTCAGCAACAGTGCTGCTGCCCGTGTCCCCATCACCAGCCTCTGCAGGGCCGAGAAGTCCTTGAAAGCAGGGACTGGGCTGGGTTAGGTTGGGTCTGCCTCCTCCGGCCTGCGCAGGGCCTGGCCATGGAGGGAAGCGAGCTGAGGAATCACGCAGGGTCATGAGCCCCAGAAGCTTCCCGCAAACCCAGCCACCCCGGTCCCACGGCTCCTGTGGGAACAAAATGTCCCCAATTATAAAGCTATTTCAAATCCAGCCATACACGGGAGATGGCCTCTAATGCATGCTATGGATGAGATAAGGCTCGAGAACATTCCTGCCCTAGAAACGGACTACCTCCCGGAACCCTCAGAAGGCCCGCATGCACAGAATCAGAAGAGGGTTTGCATTAATTGTTGAAAAGTAAACCATGTTAACCACAGCCCCCTAATGTTTCTCTGCTCTGCAGGAGGATTTTCTTCCAAGCTGTTGTACAACCACACCCGTAGCGTCTGACTCATTAGAAGACACTCTGCTCACTAACGGTGCCGGCACTTACTGCGCACCTCCGAAGCCAGGGAATGAGCGTGGCCCTGGACCTCCAGTCAGCTTCCCGCCCTCTGCAGGCCCAGGTGAGTGGCGCTTCTAAACCAGGTGGACCTGGTCCACCTTCCCGGTCCATCCCTCCTTCCACCCCCGGCATCTCCTAGAGACTGCACAGCCCCAGCAGCCTCCTCATTGGCCTCCCTGCCTCCAGCCTCTCCTTTAACCCACTCCTTAAAGGCAGTCCTGCTTGAGGCCTCCCCTGTCCAGAACCTCTTATGATGCCCACTGCCCACAGGATAAAGCCCGAGTTTGCTGTCCTGGCATCGAAGCCCTTTGTGACCTAGCCCTGTGGACTCCCCCCCCACCCCGGCCTGATCTTCCCACCGCAGACTCCAGCCACACAGAAACCAGACTCCATTCGCACATTCTGTTCCCCTTGCAGGGAAGACCCTTTCTCTGTCTTTGCCTAGTAAGTGCCTCTGCCCGACCCCTCAAAGCCCAGGTCAAGAGTCACCTCCTCTGAGAGGCCTTCCTTGATGCCTCCTCTCTCTGCAGGGGGCAGAGACTGGTGGAAGTGTCATTTTTCATAGCACTTTACACAGAACGGAGAAAATGTCCGATGTCCGTATGACAGCTAAAAGATTTTGAGGGTAAGTCCCCCATCCTATGTGGTACTTGATGTGCACGTCTCTTAAAAGTGCTGATGTGAATGTCATTACTATCATGTTTCCTAGTTGAAGCTGGGACCTCCCGGGCATCTCCATATGACAAATTCCTCTGAAGGGATTTCATGTTAGGAAAAACCACATCTGTTTGAATGAACATCCTTGCTTGCTTTCCCTCCAGACCTGATGAGAGCCGTGTCGCTTTCCCTTTGCAAGGAGGCTGCCAGGACACTCACCACAAACTCGCGAGCATCCTTGGCCCATATGCCTGAGAGAATTAGCTTTGCTTCCATCTTCCCAGGGCTGTTAATTTTTTATCCTCATTTTTATCATGCTGGATCATGCCCTTTATTTTAAGATGCCTAAAAGTCCTGAAGACTAGATGAGTCACCATGAATAAATGAATGTGTATGAGGCTCTTCCCAGAGCAGAGGCCACCCTGAGGTGAGGGAGAAGGGGAGTCCTAAGGAGTCAGGACAGAGGGGGAGGAGAGGGCTGGGGTTTCGGATTTCCCAGGAAGATGAAAGTCACATCCTGTGTGGCCCTGATCCTCTCTCCCTTCCACTGGCCAATGGGATGAGGTGATGTGCGCCTTCCTACTTCCTAGGGTTTCCACCCAGGTCAGCGTCTCGTGCTGTCCCCACCAAACAGGTCCTATCTGAACCTCCCATCCACATCACCACCTCCTTCTGCCAAGCCCCCCTACAAGGTCAAGTTCACAGTCCCCTGATGTCCTCCCTGATTTCCCCAGGGAGTGTCAGGACCCCCTCCTTCTCCTCCCCACATTGTCCGGAGCCATCTTTCTTCCCACTAGCCTGGAGACTCCTGAGGGCCCCATAAGGGTTGTCAGAACCCAGCTCAGGGCCTGGAATGGAGCAGGCACTGTGAGCACTTGAAGTCAGGAAGAAAGAGGCACAGGGGGCCCTTTCCCTCTGTCACAGCCCTGGGCTCAAACCTCAACCCTGGAGACAGGATTCTGCCCTGACTCTGGGCAGGTTGGAGAAGGGAACCCAGGACCTGTGAGATGCCAGTGACAGCCAGGCAGGCCGCCAGAAGGGGGCGCTCTTACCTGGGGCAGAGCCTGCACCACCGTGTCCAGCAGAGCCCGCATCCCCGTAGCCATCTTCAACAGCTTCAGCACTGCAGGCGAGACCCAGCCCGGCCCACTCAGCCCCGGGCAGGCAGAGTGTGTGTGCGCGCGGGGTGGTGGGGGTGGGGATGGGGGGAGACGTGGGGGGGGAGGCAGGGAGGGGAGGCGGGGCGCGCATGTGTGCGAAAGTGAGGTAGAGAAGGGAGAAGCCAGAGGAGCATGTGAGCAAAGGGGACAGCTCAGGGATGCCACACGGTAAGTAAGTGGGTGTCCCTGAACAAGGGTGTGCACAACAGTGCACGCACGAGGTGCAGGTGTTGGTGGGAATGTGTCCAAAAGAAGGCGGGCACACACACAGTGGGACCAAAGTGTGTCCGTGAGCACAGTTCACCGAGATGAGGCCAACGTGCCTGAGTGCCCACATCTCTCCCTTCCCTCAGGCTAAAGAAAGCTCCAGACTTCTGTGCTGAATTTCTCCACACCCTCCCCACCTGGTAGCCTGGAGGTGACAAGCTGTTGCAGGTGGAGAAGCAAAAGACCGGGAGGCACCAGGCCAGAGGCGGGAGGTTTGTGAAAGGAGTGTAGGCCCAGCCTCAGGGTGAGAGAGGAGCTTCTGGGGGAAGCAAAGGTTACAGGAAGCATCGAGGACTGCACGCCTTAGCCAGTGTTGGACTCACGCCCACAAGGAACTAGAGTTCCCAGTGCCTTCCCTGCTGCCCTGAGTTCCTTTCATCCCAACCTGAGGCTGGTCCACATGGGTCATGGTGTTATAGGGAGATGGGATGGGATGCCTGGGTGGCTCTGTTGGTTAAATTTCTGCCTTTGGCTCAGGTCATGATCCCAGGGTCCTGGGATCAAGTCCCACATCGGGCTCCTTGTTCAGTAGGGTGTCTGCTTCTCTTTCTCTCTCTGCCTCTCCTCTGGCTTGTCTCTGCCCCCCCCCAATAAATAAATGAAATCTTTAAAAAAATAAGGAGGTGGAGGTACAGTGTGCTGTACAGAGCAGTCTGTGGACAAGGGCACATGAGTGTGTACACACAGGGGGAAAGTGTGTATGTCTGGTGTGTGTTCCTCCTGGCTGCTGTTCTCACTGCTCAGCAGGAAGCCCATTATGCCCACATGCCTCTCCCCACCCCGCTCCTGGGAGTCCCATC